>SDVV010020864.1:0-13240 GCA_016164225.1 Gammarus roeselii | reverse complement strand
GTAAGTAATTTTATTTATAAATATAACTATTTAGGCATTGTGAGCACGATCTGAATTGGAAGCGGCCATTGTGAGCACGATCCTAACCTTTCTATACTATACTATGGTTGTATATTTACTGCCCCTATAATTGTGTTTGACGTGTGGTGGACTTTGCTAGTTACAGTCGATGAGACTTCACATGAACGCCACCTTTTTCTTGGTTTCTTGAATGTGCCTGTGTGTGTGGATACATCAAGTCAACCTTCACTCTCTATAGTACTCACACATACATGCGTGTATACCTGTGTGTCTATGTATTGACACGAATAAACAGACAGACGGATGGATTGACAGACGGTCGATGGACCGTCCAAGATCATTGCAACTCTGCAAAAAAATGCCATTGCCGTCCAATTGAAGGGTCAGCACATGGAGGCATATAATAAAAACTCGTCAAAATTGTCAGTTGCGGCAGTGCGACTGCAAATACGAGGAGACGAGAGCGACGGAATCAAGTGTTTTGGTCTGTTATAGACGACACAAAGCGGACACCAAGGTTACGGGCAACGAAGAGCAAGATACATTGTATAGATACACTGTTAAAGTATTTGATAAAAAAATATTCAGAAATCGCAAAGGTAATGTTGAATGTATTTAAATACTGCATCACACCCATCACCGGGTATAGACTCCGTGCAGCGAGAAAAATTATAAATACTAAGATGTTATGGTGAGGTCGAGGCTGCTCCAAGGCCTGTGGTGCACTCTCGTGTGCTATAAAAAATTATATTTTCAATTTTTATTCGCACTCTAATTCAAAAATATAATGTTCATGGAATATGAAATGAATTTGATATTTGCGAAACAACAATGATACGGCAAAAAAAAAGATGTCTACGGAGTGATCGGTCAGGCCTACCTCACTTCGGTCAGGCCTACCTCACTTCGGTCAGGCCTACCTCCCTTATCCACGGAAACCTGATAAATCTACTATGGACAAATAATTTACGAGGCCCTGACTGAAGATAACATGCTATATAAACAACATGAACCAAACATGCTATACAAACAACAAGAACCAAACATGCTATACAAACAACATGAAGCAAACATGCAATACAAACAACCTGAACCCAATATGTTATACAAACCACATGAACCACACATACCATGCAAACAACATGAAGCAATGAGGAACAGTTGCACAGCGCGCTGCATGGCCCGAGCATCAGGCATTCAGGGATGAGTTTTAAGAACAGCCTCAATTCGCACACATATTTGGTATTTACCGCGTCACAGACCGTTCATATCATTCATGTACAGTCAACGGATACCGATTCAATAATTCTGGAGAATTCTTTTGGACGGTCCGTGTTCTCTTCTTTCTGTATTCGGGAATGTTTGCAATAGAACTTCACATCTACTCATAGAGAATTTCATTCATGTGCTGCTCTATAGTTCATCAAGGAAAAACATTGAAGTGATAAAAACCCATTATGCGGAGTGCCTCACTCGGTGTGGATGCGCGTGATATTAAAACACTTTCGAAATTAGAACACGCATCAGGACGTTACCGGTGGCCCTGCATCGTATTGACTAGTTTTGGTTGTACAATTCTGAACGTCTTCGATGAGTTCTATTATCACTGCTTATCTGACTCCGTGACCGATCGTGCACAAACATAATTGTTTACCTTGAAGTTATGCTTTTAGTTACGTAGGCAAAACCTCGATTAGCTTCGAATTGCCTTAGATTCGTTAAGCTTTTCGTTCGAAATCGATAGTGCCGTAATCAAGAGGGTATTTATTGAGTAAGCTGAATAGTTTCATTTGGGAAATGACGCCTGGAGATTTAAACGACTCAACGGTACCAATCCATATCACTCGGCAGCAATAGGCTAACAATTAATTCAGTTCAGAGGGTAAGCCAACGTCTTGACTGCGGGGACCACATGATCTCATGACAAAAGAACTCCGCAAGATTACCAAGTCACCTTGATCGCAGGTTTCAATTCTTTGTGACATCATAGCTTTCTAGCTCGCCAGACTTCTATGCTGCCCACATGACCTTCAGGTAAAGGCATCCTCCCATCCTCCCCAGTACCTCCAGTCCCCCATGATCAACCACTCCCCGTCGATCACTCAGTTCTAATGATAACACAGTCCACTTGATCACCTAGTCCCTCTTGATCACCAAGCCTCTCTCAATCCCCCAGTTCCCCTTGATCGCCGAGTCCCCCTCGATCACCCACTCCATATCAATCACCCAATCCCCTGATCACCCAATTTCGTTGATCACCCAGTTGCCCTCGATCACCCAGTCCTCCTGGTCATTCAGTCCCTCTCGATCACTCTGTCATCCTAATCACCCAGCCCTCCTCGAACACACTGCCCTCTGCATGATCACCCAGTCCCCAAGATCACCCAGTCCCCAAGATCACCCAGTCCCCAAGATTACCCAGTCCCCAAGATCACCCAGTCCCCAAGATCACCCAGTCCTACTGATCACCCAGTCCCTTTGATCGCCCAGTCCTCTCGATCTCCCAGTCTTCCTGACCCCCAGTCCCTCGGTCACCCACTCCCTCTGACCACCAGTCCCCTCAATCATTTAGTCCCTAAATCACAATATTCCTCGGCTTGCTCTGTCCTCCTCGGTCACCACGTCCCCCGCAATCCCCCAGTCTCTCTCAATCACCGGGTTCCTCTCAATCACAGCGTCCCCTTCGATCACCTAGTTCTTTTCGATAGTCAAGTCCACTCGATCACCCAGTCCTTTTCGATAGCCCAGTTTCCCTTAATCAGCCAGTCCTCCTCGATCAACTGTCCTCCTCGATCCCACAGTCCCCTTCAGTACCCAGTCCCTTTCGATCACCCAGTCCCCTTCGATCAACCAGCCCCCCTCGAACACCCAGTCCCTCTCGATCACCCTGTCCCCTTCGATACCCTAGTACCTCTCGATCACCCAGTCCCACTTGATCGCTTAGTCTCCTCGATCACCAAATCCCCTCGATCACCCAGTTCCTCTCTGTCGCGCAATTCCCTCGGTCACTTTGCCCCCATCGATGACACAGTCCTTCTCAATCACCAAGTCCTCCTCGATCATTCAGAATTGTTTGATCCGCCAGTCTCCCTCTATTGCCCCTTCCCTCATGATCAACTAAGTCATTCGATCAGCCAATCCTATCAAAAATATAGTTCCCTTCGATCACCTAGTCCCTTCGATCACCTAGTCCCTTCGATCACTTAACCTCTCTGGTCACCCAGTCCCATTCGATTAGCCAATCCCCTCGAGTCCCCAATCTTTCTGATCACCTAGTCCTCTTGATCACACATTCACCCATGATCCCCCAGTCCTCCTAAGTTTCCCAGCTCCCTGACCTACCAGTCCCCTTGTTTCTCCAGACCCCCTGATAGCCCAGTTCAAATGATCATTCAGTCCCCTCAATTACCCAGTCTCACACCATAATCCAGTCCCCTCAATCTCAACATTTTCCAGATTGCCCAGTCCCTCTCGATCACCCAGTCCTCTTTGAGCGCCCGGTACATACGATCACCGAGTCCTACTTGATCAGCAAATCCCCTTCGATCACTTGCCAGTCCCCCCGACCACTCAGTCACCCTCGATCACCCAGTCCTATTCGATCACCTAGTCCTCCTCGATCACCCAGCCCCCTTCGGTTACCCAGTTCTCCTCGATTACCCAGTTCTCATCGGTCACCCAGTCTCCTCGGATCATCTATTCCCCCTCGACCACCCAGTCTCCCTCGATCGCCCAGACCTCCTTGATTATCCATTTCCTTTCGGTCACCCAGTGTTCGTCCATCACCCATTACCCATCGATAACCTAGCCCCCAACAATCACCCATTCCCACTCGATTACCCATTTTCCCTTGATCACCTAACATCCTCGAGAATCTAGTCCCTTTTGATCACCTAGTCTCTTCGATCATCCAGTCCTCACGACCACCCAATACTCGATCACCCAGTCCCTCTCGATCACAAAGTACCTCTCGATCCTACATTTCTTCCCGATCGCCAGGTTCTCCTCGATCACCCAGTCCCATTTGATAATTCTATCCCCCTCAATCACTTAGCCCTACTTGATCACCCAGTTTCACTCAATCCCCCCGTCCTCTTCACCAAGTCTCTCTCGATCACCCAGAACCTCTTGATCCGCCAGTTTCTCTCAATTGCCCAGTCCTTCTTCATCACCCACTCCCTTTCGATCAGCTCCTCTGATCACCCAGTCCCTTTATATTACCATCTCCCTCGGTCGACTAGTCACTCAATTCCCCAGTCACAGTCAATCACCTAGGCCTCCTCAATCACCCAGTCCCCTTAATCACCCATCTTTCCTCGATCACCCAGTCCAACGGATCACCTAGTTCCCATCGATCCCCCGTTCCCCGATCGCTCCGAGCAGTATGCCAGGTGGCCTCGTTAGCACCCATCACGACCGAGTCTCGACGCTGGCAGCCATGTGAGGTGCTGTTGCCCTATTGCTAACGAGCCTCATCAGCGGCACCCGCCGGGCTTGAGGCGGCGGCTGTAACGGCCAACGTAATACGTTACAGTTGGCGGCTGTGATAGCTAGGAACCGTAACAGGTTACAGTTGGCGGCTGTGATGGCTAGGAACCGTTATACGTTACAGTCGGCGGACGTAACGGCTAGCAACCGTAATGCGTTGTATAGATGGCGGATACGATGTCTGGAAATCGGATATACGTTACAGTCGGCGGCTGAGATTACTTGCAACCGCAATACGTTACAGTAGGAGCTTACCAAAGAAAGTAACCGTAGCCGTCGCACGTTGTGTTATGACCAACCGTTCGAACTCACGGTGGTTCTTACGGAAAAATAAAAAAGTGAAGAAATTCATTATGACAATCTAGTTTCATGCTTTTCACATTCTGAACTTGGGCATGCATCAAAACGTGTGTGGCATTGCACTTGAATTATTTCGGGTGTTTATTTTTTACCCTTCTCCCCGGGTGCAACATTGTCCACCTAACCGACTGTTTTGAATATATTCCCACCCGAGACATCTTGTAACAAATCGATGCTTGTTTTCGTACCATGTACTTCCCTCCCTCTGCGAAGCGATAACAATCCTCTTACGGAGCGACTCACCTCAAAGTAATGTTTCATGACATCAGACCATCGAACCATGCGTTGCAATACCCTTTAAAATGACAATAATAGTTACCTTTCCGCCACGAGCTGCAGCTTTCTGTAAGCCATTCCGTCTACTCTTACTTTACTTTCCCACCACAGCCAATCGCACTTAAGATCCCGCTGCAATACCTACCCGCATTATTCCACAACTAAGAAGTTAACGACATATATTCATGTCAGTTAATTGACGGAGAGCTTTTCGTTGACTTTTCCCCTTGTATCTTCTCACTGTGAACAGCAAGCACCCCATCAGCGCAGTTGGTACCTGCTTCCTCCTTATCTATCCTTCTTCTCGTCGGTCTCCTCCTCCTTGGGCGGTGAGGGTTGAACCATCGAGCGCTATTCTTCGGCTGTCAGTCGATCATTACTCAGTCCACAACCTGCTTCTTCGTGGAGAAAGATTATTAGAGGAGAATCTTTTACAGCGGCAACAAGTATTTTGGTGCGTGATGTGAGTAGACAAAAATGGCGTGGCTTTGACTTCCAAATAATATTACAGCTTAAGATGTGATGTTTTCAGGTCATTATCAAGAAAGGATTTGATTATTTTCCTTCTGGATTGATGTGTAATAATTAGTAGATTGATTTGATTTGCGTTAATATGAAAAATACCCTAAAAAAAATGATTCATCTAACTGACATGAGCTGATCGCTAATTGATCTTAAAATACAGACAATTTAAGTGATCCAAACGCGCTTGTCCAGTTTGATATCTAGACGTTCGAACCCAGGATGGCTGAAGATATCAGGTCAGCAGCCCTAAACATCATCAGGATCTTTCTGCACGCTTTTGACAGCCATGCCGGGACATCAGGTGACCAAATCTCTGACACTGAGCAATGGACACGTCATATCTATGCGTCTCACGACCTCCATATGGACCACTATTACTACTCATCCTCACTCATTGGAAATCCGTTCGGACATTCTCGCCGGAGTCTGGCTACAAACGCGAGGAGTGCCTAAGCTACTCCCTACCGGACCTACCTACCTTGGTCGGCGGGCCGAGGGACTTGGGAGAGCGACGCTGCGTAGGTGATAGCTACTCCGGTGGCTGATGGCCCTTGTTAGCACCAGATGTTTACCGGCGCCCAAACAAGGTCAGGGGCCATTTGTAATTCTTCTCTTTGAGCCTACAGAAAGGGCCCAGGTAGCTCGAAGGGAGACTGGGCGGTCGCTGTTTGGTATGCGACAGGGGGATGGAGAGGCGGCTCAGTCCTGCCATTTAAGGTGCCTAACACACGAGACCTGATGGCCACACAGGACCTATGATGGCCACACAAGACTGTTGCCGGTCCCATAGGCCCTATAATAGTCACACAAGACGGTTAACGGTCCCACAGGCCCTCTGAGGATCATACAAGACGGTTCACGGTCCCGCAGAACATGTGACGGCCACACAAGACTGTTCACGGCCATACAACCCATCTGATGGCCCTACAGGACTCTTTACGGTCACTTAAGACTTTACGGTCGCACAAGCCCTATGATGACCACATATGACTGTTGGCAGTCACACATGTCCTGTGAAGCCCTTGAAGACTGGCGAAGGCCACACAGGCTCTGTGACAGCCACACAAGACTTTTGACTGTAACATCGACCTTCTGATTTTCACACATGACTGATGACGGTCACACATGCCCTTTGAAGCCACATAAAACTGTAGGCGGTCACACAGGATATATTATAGTAAAAATGAAAAAAGGATGGCTAACTTAAAAAAGTCTATGGAGTTTGTGCCCCATGTTTTCACGGACGGACGGACGGATCATGAATAACCTAAAAAAGTCTATGGGATTTTTGCTCGCCATGTTTCGCGGACGAACGGAGGGAAGGATCATGACTAACCGAAAAAAGTCTCCAGTAGTTTTTGAACTCCATATTTCAGGGTCGGATCCTTATCTTATCAATGTTGACCGGAACGGATGTGGGCGGTACCGGTTTTGCCTCGACGGGCGACGCGAAGGGGGGCGGACGGGTGGGGGGCTTTCGGTTCCCAGCCTTCGAAGAATGTACTTGGGATATTTTGTGGTTATATACATTCATATTATATGATGTTTATTGGAGTTTATTGTATTTATGTATTTTTTGGGGTATACTTTGTTCCTTACTGTTATTCATTATATATTGGTAGGGCAGTAATTTAAATTTAAAAAGATCAGAACATTGATTAAAAAAAGTCTGAACTTGAAGTCGAGTTTTTTCTTCATTCGACTGAAAAACATGAGTGTACCATTCAGTTTGGAACAGAGCTTATCGACATGATGTCCAACTGTCATATTGGGTTCAAGCCACACTCCCCGACTTTTGACTCTTGTCAAGAGGATTTTTTGCGCACATACAATCAACAGCAAAATTTTCGGAAACTCTCCGTGTATTTGCTTTGGATCCCAGGATAATGCACTGTGTTTTACTTGCATTAACTTTTTACCCATTTGAAGAATACCAATCATTCTTGTGAGTCAGCGCTGCTTCTGCATCCTTCAGCTTTTTAAATTCGTTTGCCGGTCCAACGAACGGCAATTGAACAACGTCTGCGTATAATGTCATTCTGGCGTTGTCGAGAGGGCATCCACACTTTATGTCATTGATAAGCAGAAGGAAGAGAACCGGTCCGAGAATCAATCTTTGTGACACCCAGAAATTTACCGGTATTGGAGAAGAGGTTATCTTCCCATCTAACACGACATACTGGGATCAATACCTCAGATAGCTTTCAAACCAGGGTGTTTGGATGTTAAGCTGCAACAGTTTTTGCAGCAAAGTGTCGGGATTTACACTGTCAAATGCTTTGAAGAGGTCCAGCAGCACGAGTAATGACAAACTGTTTCCGTCTATAGCTTTGTATACGAGTTCGAAGATTTTCCGTAGCGCGTCTTCAGTAAAAGGTCTTACGTCTGTATGCATACTGGCAGTCATTGATTAGGTTTGCTTCTTCTAGGTAGTCAAGGAGTTGACGTGCAATAATTTTTCCCAAGATTTTTGAATTTACTGGTCGGAGGCCTATGGGTTTATGATTTGAGGAGTCGTCTACCCCCCCCCTTCTTATGTATAGCTTCGATAAGCGCGTGTTTCCAATTTTGAGGGAAGGTATTTGTTGCAATGGATGTGTTGATGAGCAGCTGGAGATACGCTAGAAAAAATTCTAACCCGTCCTTGATGCACTGTAATGCTATTCCATCGTCTCCACAAGTATATGTATTTTTAAGCACGTAAATAACCGTAACAATTTCCAATTTGCTTACCGGGCTCGGTGTCCCCATTTGGCCCTTCTTGGTGGATGAGTCGTTTTGAGATGGAACTGTGAACCGAGTTAGCTTATGCATTACCGGTGTTTCGTGAACCACCGAGGAAATTTTGTTGTGTTCGTTCATTACCTCTTCGTATGTGTGCTTTCCAACGTTAGCGAAAAACTCAATGAATGATTCTGCTATATCTGCAGGGTTTTCATAATTTGATTTTTTTTTTGTATTCTTATCGGGCACAATGTTCCCAAAGATGTTCCAAGTATGTTTCGGATTGTTTTTTTGCTTTTTCTAATTCAGCAAGGTGCGAATCTCTCTTTGCTGCGCTTATTAGTTTTTTTACGCGTTTCCTGATCGGTTGGCAGACCACTCGCAAGACATTTAGAACACGCGATTCATCGGTCAGATCCGTGCTAGTTGAGTCAGTGTTATTTTTTTTAGCTTTTTTGTTGGCCTGTCCGTTCAAAAACCTTTGAAAATATTTTGGGTTTTGTATCTCCTGATGGAGGTCAGAAGTCATTCAGCGGACTGGAGGACGTGTAAGTTTCTTTGTGACTATTGGTGCTACTGTGTCGAGGGCCGCTGAGAACGTTTCTGCGTAAATGGCCGATTAAGTATTCACATTGTCCGTATCACGCATGTTGTTGAGAAATGAAACTCTGTTCCATAACTCTTGTTTCAACGAGTCTCCTGAGTAATATTCTTTGGTTCTATGCATCCGAATGACGGGTTTCCGTTTTTCTCTGCGCACAGTGATCAGGCAGCTGATTTCTTTATGGTTGGCAAGAGATTCACAGACGTTGGTGTTGAGGACATCGATTGATTGTTCGTGATTATCAGATCGAGCGAAGAGCTACTTTCTTTTGTGACTCTAGTTGGCTCCTCAATGAGCTGTTCTAGTTTTAGTCTTTTAATAATTGAGCCCAGTTATTTGGCTTTAATTGATTAACGTTGAAATCTCCTACGACGTACATGTTCTTTTTCAAATTTGGTGCTCTCTGGAGATTGGATTCTATATAGCTGAATGACTGGTTGCTGGCTTTGGGTTGCCTGTAAATGGCTCCGATAATAAAGGATTTGGTTTTCTTTACTTGAACGGTAATCCAAATATTGTCGAATTTTTCTCCGTTTCTAACCGCTTCCTAAGTCCAGGTTATGCACTCATTTTTGGCGTAGATACAAGCGCCGCCTCCTCTCTTACCTCAGTCATTTCTGAACAGTTCGTACCCATCTACCTAAATAAATTGCTGTCCATGTTGGGTGCAAGCAATGTCTATTTATACAAACAAAACATATACGGAACGAGCTTTCGCCTAAGGGACTCCTCTAACCCCTCCAAAACATTGAAGTTTATTAATACACTACATATACAATCAACAAACAATAAGACCAAGCTTGTTACAAATCGAATCATCTACAGCTATATTTTTCCACTTCAATCTTTGTACCAAGATGTAAATGATACATAAAAACAGTAAAATATACATCATGTAACTAAATTATACCTGAAGTAATGTTGTACATTGTAGATAAAAGCGTAATATATTCTAATATTCCAATAGTTGTATAAAATAGACAAAACCTTGCATTGAAGATTGAAACTACTGAAAATACACAAGACTGAATGAAATATACCAAAACGCTCGAGTTATAAGAGAGCGACGCTGCATACCCAAAACATACATTAAAAAACATGATTTACAAGGGAAAAAACTAGAATGTAACCTACCAACATCTAACGGGATTAAGTTTCCAGACATGTGACTGATTTACATAACTGAAACCTATAGTAAACGAGTTGGAATACTTCTACACGAAAGCGCTCTGTATGTACAAATCTGCTGGAATTTTTCTCAATGGCACACCAAAACAAGGGAAAAATCAAATCTTCCATAACTATAGTATAAACGGTTTATTCGTAACAGAACGTTATATATACATATAAACATTAAATGATGAAATAACCAACCAATTATGAACAAAATAATGATACAAATGTAAGATGTTAACCTAATATGTTCTAAAATACCTATAACTGTATAAAATAACCTGTCATAATTCCGAAAACAACACAAATTCTACATATATCAACCGATCATTACTAGGTATACATAACATATTATAATAACTTACAATAAACCCATATGGTTTAAGTAAGCTCCAGTCGCTACTTTCGACCGATACTCACTATACAAAAAAATCGAGAAAAGACTGCATAAAAATGCTACAGCCGTTACCCGAACAATCCATCGGTCCAAATGGAACATGCGGATACACGATGTCACCGATATATCAGGTTCAAAACTGGATTGTGCGTTATGGGGTACACAGATTCTCGTAGCAAAATTGCTGCATCAACCCAAAATACAAACACCAACCCGCTAACTGCCAAACTATTATACCATGCTATCCCCATGCATAATATATACATATGAAATAAACAGCTGGAAACCACAAAACGTTGCTCAAATACACCCATCGGGCTGGTACTAAGAAGGGCGGAACGCACTCTAAGGCTGCTTATCGAGGTATGAAACATACCTACCATACTATCCCTATAAACAAAATATATAATAGAGACAAACCCACAACGAACACAAAATATCCCAATCCAATCGCTAAGAACCCACCAACCAGCCGCCGAATGAGCCAATTATATGCTAATCAGATAGGAATACAATTATAATATACGCAGAAAAATGTATAGAATTATAATCCAGACATAAATATATAATGATACAGACACTCAAAACATAGAAATAATGACAAATCAGCCATGGAAAAATACTGATATGACAGAGAACAGTTATGAGCAGCCTTACCTGACGAAAATTCCAGAGGCGTACTGAAATACTTTTTGTCTAGAGGGTTTCTACAACCCCCCCCCCCCCTAAAAAAAAAGAGGTATAAGCTTATTCCTGCCAGAACCGAATAAACATAAAATTAATATCAGTAAGGAACAAAAAATACCCCAATACAGTCATCTGCAGGGAAAAAATGCATAAATAAAATAAATACTCATAAACAGTAGTATTTATCCGTCAGTCCGTTCGTGAAAATTTGGGGCGCAAACTCCATAGACTTTTTAGGCTAGTCATCACTTGCGTTTCAGACCTATACTATCTACTTATTATGGCTACACAAGACTTTTCCCAGCCACACAGGCCACGCAATGACCACACAAGACTGTTGACGGTAATGCAGGATTATAAGCAGCCACCATCGCATTTCGATGGCCACGTATTTTTTTGCTGCCACATTGTTCTTGTAGCGGTCGTTTGTTTTTTATGATGGCCAAACAAACCTCATGAGATCCACTCATGACTTGGGGGGTTACATCTAATTATTTACAGGTCAGACAGCTTCTATGGCGTCAAGAGCTTCTTCAAGTCGCGTAGGCAGTATATAGGCCAACAAATATTGCGGTAGCCACTCAGACTTAGCGAGGGACGTACAGATTTTACGGCAGCTGTGAAAATAAAGGACTTATGGCAATAATAAACTTTTATGATAGCTATCCAATTTTTGGAGGAAACCTCATAGCCCACTTTTGAGTGGTTAGTTATGGGTGCTGGTAACAAATAGTAGTATCAGAGACGACCACAAAGATCCGACAATGGTACACCGACGCAGGGATGACCTCACCACCTCAAAGATGGCCATGCAGTTTCATGCAGTGCTATCACATGTGCTCAGGTATTGTCGGACCTAATACGCTTATGGGCAGCATTAGCGCGCCCACACTCTTTTAATTGTGATCACAATCTAGCTTCAATGGTGATTACTTCACTGACACAACGAGTACGCCACAGGTCAATGATGGTGACCAAGGATGTATTCAGCCAACTGTGGTCATACAGGTCAAGAGGCAGATGCAACACAGAGTTTGTGTTGTCTACGCCGTCTTACTCTTAGTGTACCTGATTTGGTATTTGATCAGTCCATTTGAGTGTTGGCCTAGCCAGCCCAATGGAGGCTACATCCCTATGCAGGTTACTCCGTCTCAGTGTGAAGATGAATTTGGCATCTGCAACTTACATCCCACTACGTCCAGGACATGGATACATGCCTCTACGTCCAGCACATGAATACATCCCACTACGTCCAGGACATGAATACATGCCTCTACGTCCAGCACATGAATACATCCCACTACATCCAGGACATGAATATGCCTCTACGTCCAGCACATGAATACATCCCACTACATCCAGGACATGAATATATGCCTCTACGTCCAGCACATGAATACATCCCACTACGTTCAGGACATGAATACATGCCTCTACGTCCAGCACATGAATACACCCCACTACGTCCAGGACATGAATACTTGCCTCTACGTCCAGCACATGAATACATCCCACTGCATCCAGGACATGAATATATGCCTCTACGTCCAGCACATGAATTCATCCCACTACGTCCAGGACATAAATACATCACACTACATCCAGTAAGATAAAGATACTTAGACTATGGGACTGTGCTCGCTCTATTCTGGTACTTAGACTATGGGACTGTGCTCGCTCTATTCAGGTACTTAGACTATGGGACTGTGCTCGCTCTATTCAGGTACTTAGACTATAAGACTGTGCTCGCTCTATACAGGTACTTAGACAATGGGACTGTGCTCGCTCTATTCTGGTACTTAGACAATGGGACTGTGCTCGCTCTATTCTGGTACTTAGACTATGGGACTGTGCTCGCTCTATTCTGGTACTTAGACTATGGGACTGTGCTCGCTCTATTCAGGTACTTAGACAATGGGACTGTGCTCGCTCTATTCAGGTACTTAGACTATGGGACTGTGCTCGCTCTATTCAGGTACTTAGAC
>SDVV010020863.1:0-13240 GCA_016164225.1 Gammarus roeselii | reverse complement strand
ATTAGAAGGCCCGCCTCTTTAGCTGGTCCCAAAAATGTGAGTTGTTTCCAGATTGGATGAGTTCTTGCCTAGCATATATTTAATTCCCCTCCGATGTGTTTGAAGGGAAGCAGGTGGCCGCGGTTCACGGATTGTATAACGTAGGAGACATTGACGAAGTGAGGGCCATTTGCGTGTCAGCGATAGGGGGAAGGAAGACTAACTAGGTCCCATAACACTGTTCAAAGCAGGGTTATTTTTATTGTTTAAAGATGGGAGGCACGTGTATTTTGCTTAACGGATTTTGTTGTATATTTACCAATGAGGTCTGGGTATTAGAAGGCCCGCCTCTTTCGCTGGTCCCAAAAATGTGAGTTGTTTCCTGATTGGATGAGTTCTTCAAACACCTACATCAAGGCCCTCCCTCAGGATTGAGGGCGCAGCCCCGAACGACCGAGGGCACATCATTCACTCCTGCGCTCGGCCACAACAGACTTGTGAGCGGCTGCGGCCGTCGGTCAGACTCTCACCAATTAGCAGAGACAGAGGACACACGCTCGTCTTACACTTGATACAATTCTTGTTGAGTCCCCGTTCACACTTTGGTTTCTTTGTGCCCGTTATGACAATCAATTTTATATCAGTGCTCTATTGAGTTAATCCATTGACTTGTGACATTTCTTTATGAAAAAGACTATTATAAAACCAATGTTTCATCATTCCATCCTTGATGCACCCGATTATCGCTACCCTGAACTGAAAATCGTAACAATTCTTCCTACTGATAAATAACATTCAGGTATAGAGTCCAATGCAAGTTTGTTACCTGCGCTGTAGGCAATGAAATTTGATCGGTAACCGTGGTGGTTTACGGTGAAGCAGTTCTATACCGTGGGGTAGTCAATACATAAGAAATAACACGTGCTTTTGCCCGCGGTTTAGAACCACATACCCTAGAATAATACATAGGTAGAGTAGGAAGGTTCCAACAATACGCTCGTGACGTAGCCAGAAAATATAACCAGCAGGGCCTAACATAACATAACACGTAAACCCGAAACCACTACGCCGCGGCATCGAAAAGCACCAGGTGGAAGTAAGGTACGAAATCGAAGTGTATGCTGTGATGCCTAGTGCCCGCCCTGGTTCTGTTCGATACCGTAGGATAGTGGATCAGTGTCGACGTGTTACGTTATGTTGCGTGCGTGCAGTTGACATGTCTGCTAACTACGCCACAAGTATATTGTTGACACCTTCCTCCCACACCTTACCTAGGGCGCGTGTTTCTAGCCCGCGGGGCAGAGGTAGGTGTTTCTAATAGCCAATGCACACGTCGGTCAATTCCACGAGTTTACGGGCTAAGTCACATGAGTTTCTATCGTTTCCAGGCTTTTCTCGTTAAACGGATCGACGTGAGCACGGCTTTTCAATATTGGTCTGGAAAGACTTTTTACCGACGCGGACTTTGAACCAGTCTCATTGGACTCCGGTCACTACGGCTGAGCGATAAAACATGACAACAATCTGACCGAATGCGGTCTTGAAATTTCGATGTTCTACTCTTTTTCTTTGGTGGTTCAGCTAAAATCAATTGATTTCTAAAAGTAAACGTGCAATGTGATGATAACGTAACGAATGTCGGAATTCGTCTCAGCGTGCACGTGCAAGCTCACTCGACGAAAATAACAACCAAAGCGTTTTACATCCATCAGCTGTTGCGGAAAAAGACTTGAATCACGAGAAGTTCCAATGCGCACGCAAAGCTCGTGTGCGTCTGCAAGCCCGAAGGTCGTCTTCTCAAAGTACTCACAACCTTAGAGCCTTTGAACATCGTGTGCACAGGCCACAGCACGCGGAGCAAACGCACGTATTTCTAGAGAACGTATTCTAAGTCTCGGGGCAAGCGTAGGTATTATTAGTTATATAATAACTACCCTATGGTATACAACTCGCCACATTAACCACCACGGTTACCCGAAAAAAAATCGTTTCCTACACTCACAGCAGGGTGGGCCCCACTTGTTTACATTTTGATTAAGTACCATACTCCCAAATTTGCATCCATGGTTCTTTAGAAATCGCGACAGAGTAACACCTTTGTTTGCCCCGCGGGTTCTACGTACCTTTCAATAATACGTATTTATGCCCTGCGAGAAAGAAACACGTACCTTTGCCCCGCGGTATAGAAACACGTTAGGTAGGGTAGGAACGGTCATAACAACACGCTCGTAATGTTGCCAGTAAATATATCCAGCTGTACGTAATATAACTTAACAATTCGGCGAGAAGCCACAACCCCATGGCATCCAGCATAAACAGGGTGGGCATAAAATTCGCGTTTTGATTTCGTATATACTTCATCTTGGAAGCCATCAATACTCCATATGCTTATGTGTTGACTACCCCATGAGATGCACTGCACCACTATAAATAACCAGCACCATTACCACAAATATCCTATTTCAGAGGTAAAATGGCATGACACTTCTCCAACGGCATAGCTACTGTCAAAGCACACAAACTTGAACATAATGCACAAGGTAAAATAGTAATGCAACTATCAAAACCTTGAAATAACGCAAAAAGGAACAATAGTTAGAAAAAATCAACTGCAGATAGCTTTGCATATTAGGGTAACAAATTACTGTAGCCCGCGAAGCCGCGTTGGAGTGAACAGCTATGCTGTCCTGCTATGAACACATGCTCCACAAAATATAAACTCATTCCCTCTAAGCACATCTTCTTTTTTCTGTGTGCACACCAGGAATGCACTCCGATCACGACCTTTTCCAGCAATTGCTCAAATTACGGTACACATGAACTCTTAACTTACCGAAGCTGCGTCGAGTAGCTGTCAAATTGCTAGCTGATGACCATATAATAAGTACTGGGTAACGATGGAATTTCCAACAATCGCAGCTGCGGTTGTAGCTTGGCAAAGTCTGCTCATCTACGGAGACGGACAGTAACTGAGCTAGCTAGCATCGGTCGCCACGTGAAAAGCTGCGGAAATGATGCCAGACACTGCTAGGGTCGATTTTTTTTTCCATCAGATAAAATTTCAGGAGCTACGAAATTAACAAGAAAAGCCATATTTCTTCAAATCTGGAACATTTTTGAAATTTTTGATGCCTCTTGAAAGATTGTCATGCAGCATTTTATTATTTAATGATGAACGCATACCTATTTGTTACTTGCACGCTCACGCATTTGGCAGGACCCGTTCGAACGCGTACCAAACCGACCCTCCCTCAATGCCTGTGATTCCTTTTATAAAGATTTTTCAAATCTTCGGACTAGGTGACACATTGATTTATACACATTACCAACTAGTCAACTAGGCTACCTCAATTCATAACGTGATTTGAGAATTCACCTATGCTGTTTGGTGATCACTAACCTGGTGCGGAAAGTTGATTTTTCCTCCAAGTCATTGCTAATAACGCATTATCCATATAATAAGTGGAAAATAATTAATTGTGTGAACGGTTTCTTGAATATAATACAAAATTCGGCAGTGTTTACTGATGTGTGCAATTTGTTGTCATGGTTAATATGATCTCCATGGCAATGAACCTACACCGTACTACGCACTTCATTAATGACCAATGGTAGCAACTGGTCATTAAGTTGCACAGAAGTGCAATACACTAACTGAGCAACTTTTCAAGTCTGTAAACATCACAAACATAATTTGTTATTTTACACTGATGTTTCGGAAATGTTGTCGACCTTGGTTTTCACTGCTCTCCTCCTTCTCAAGTCAGCCCTAATAGCCAAACTTTCTGCGAGACGCGTAATAGAAAAAACTTGCTTAATAATAGGATAAACTATGATATAATTTACCCAAGCCAACTCCGTGTGATTGAACATATTGAAACCCCTTATTCAAATTCTATTAAAAAACTCTTATTGTCCTATTAATTGATAATAATGCTTACAAACTATTGCTTGATATTGAAAATACGTCTGGAAAGGTACTGCACCACCTCCATGACAAAGGAGATTAACATTGTCAGAAATTGTAACATACAAGTGTATGGAGCCCAGTTTGCACAATTCGGCGGGCAGCGCACGCGAACATTGATAAGAAATATTTGATGCGCACGTGAAATCTTGATATGAAGCGCACGTGAAGACACCTTTCCAGAATATCGCACGCCAAAACAGTACATCGCACGTGAACAAATCTTCTAACAATTGATTCTGCTACAATTTTATGCACGCATTTCCCTCCAAAGCATATCAATTCAAGCTGACACAAAAATTTCTAACCACTGCACATCACTATGATTGAAGAACTAGTAGCGAATTTCTTTGACCGGACAGGCCGGGTCGACGATCGTCAGCTGTTGATTAGAGAAACGAACTAAGACCAATATCGCATATTTTGGCGGCAGAACAAGAAATTAGCGATTCACAAAACATCGTGTAATATTAGTCGTGATAAAGTGCATCAGTCTTTAGTATGGATGCAACAATAGCTCAACTGCAATATTAAATTACTCCATGCATGATTTGAACATCAATTAAACATAGGTAACTGCATTTTAACAATAGATGAAAACGAACAACGACGTCACACACGTTTGGTAAACAACTTTGCTGCACCATTCACGGAACAGACAGCAGAGTGGAAATGCAAAATTATGCATTACCGTCGTCGGTCGTGTGGTTGGGAGATATGTAAATGATGTTGTTAGTGATGGCAATTTTTAATAAGAACTGCCAATGATTGTTAAATATAATTTATAACTACCATATGAAAGAGTATCATCTAGATGTTACATTCTGTTTTGTAGGACGCCTGGTTAGTGAAAGACGTTTGCGTCTATGTGCGGTCATCTCAAACTCTTCACACATGTAATTCTGCTGTCAGTTACGCGGTGGTCGCACCTTCAGCTCTCCGCTGTGTATATATTGGCCAGTATCAAGTTGAAGTAGCGCACGTAACACAACAAATATACTCTGCGAGCGCACGCGAAGGTCTAGATGTGCCAATCTTAGCTTCTGAGGCGCACGGCTGGTTCGGTTCTTAATATTCAGCAATGAAAACGCACGTAATGTTCTCAACCCCGTGCCCAATTGTGCAATCTGGTATGGAGCTAACCCAGACGATAATGCATGGAGGACTTTGTATTAATAAACCAGATATCATTTGAGGCTAACTGTGATCGTAATGAAGTTTTTGCTTTGGTTTAATTTGAAATGGTTTAAACCGAGTAATACTATTATTGTCCCTTGTTTCATGTTGAATGGTAATGTAGATTGATAAGGAGATGATTGTCATAGTCATGTCGCAAAGTTGTGTACATTTATATAACTGTATAGATTTATAGAGGATGGAGACTTGGAGGTTGTTTGTGGATTTGAAATATATACCAGTATGCTCTAAAAATATACTATTATTGATTGCTCTACATGCTTTCTTCTGAATAATCGTTATTATATCGGTTTATGTTGGCAAGTATCACACCAAGCCTGGATACCATAGGAAAAGTAGAGGACGACCAAAGCTAAGTGAAGTTTGAGAACTTCAGGTGTTAGCTAATGTTTCAACTTTAATAATCTAATAAATTTTTACAGTTTATTTAACATGGAATCTATATGATTTTTTACGTTAGATTTCTGCCAACATTTATACCAAGAAACTTTATATTATTCACTACACTTATAGTACAACTACCAAATTTATTAAAAGAGAGTTAGTTTTATGCCTTTATTAAACGGAAATGGTTTTATAAACATTGATACAAATTTTGTTCGCATCTCGCCAATTATTGATGGACTCCAGTTCACTGTTAATTTCATCAGCTATGAAGCAGTTTAGTTTAGAAAACAAGGCAAATTGTTTCCTGTCGTCGACGACACGGTTAGATTTGCGCGTTTGTGAGGAATTTTTAAAGCCATTTATAGAGATTAAAAAAACTAAATGGTCCAAGAAAGGAACTTGACGGAAGCTTTGGCTAATCTTCAGTAACTTTGATTTGATAGCCTTGACTACAGAATGCCGTTTCCTATTACCTAGATGGGACTTGAACTACGCAAGAACAGAACCTCAACTCATTAATAACGCAATTCAGATTGTAGAATAAAATGGTCAACACTATCAACCGCTTTGCGTAAATCTAAGAATATGAACAATAGAGTAACATCCCAATTAACCTGAGAGATGTGATGGCAGGCCTGGTCAAGTTGTCAAAAGGGTGATGACTTACCTTGTCATGCTTTTAGTGAGGTGATGGCATAGCTTTAAAAGGTCATATCGCCTGTTGATGTATGTCTAGAAGGCCGAATACATTGCACAATTCACAGTTGTGGCTTAAGGGAAGTTGGCTCCTGGAACATAACAACCATCAACACTCCCGATTCGGCATAACATTGGACTGGTGATGAAGGACAGTCATCATTTCAAATTAGTCGCTTTGCTGAAAATATTTAGCAGCCAATTACCTGTCTACAGTACAATATGCAGGGTATTTTATGATGAAATCATGCTAGCTAGGGGTATTCTCTGTTATTTGATACAAGAAGATGGGTTTTGTGATGTTTTCAAAGCTTTGTGTTTTAATAAAACATTGTATCCTTATAACACATGCTCGTCTGAGAGATATGAAGCTGCATTGTCACTACAGAGGCGTGTAACACTTAGACTTGTGCAGCACACAGTGTGTGCGGAAGCAGCAATGACCAATAGCATTCAGAAAGTGTTTTTTCGGTGCAACAGTCGGGGGATGTAGCAAATATGATAGTGCAGGCAGGTCTATTTCGCATATCAGCTGACATCGTGGCAAACAAGCCTCCTCGCTAGTTACTTTCCCTCGCTAGTTACTTTCCCTCGCTAGTTACTTGCTCTCGCTAGTAATATGCCCTTGCTAGTTACTTGCCCTCACTAGTAACTTGGAATGTTCCCCCTGGGTCATAAATAAACGTATGTATATACGATATTCCCATCTTATCATACACCGCGGGTCACGCAGCGTATAAATGATTTTTTTGTGTGTCGTGGCACATTGTATATTATCCTTCTAACGAGAGCAAGAGCTGACCGATGCTCAGGTCAGGCTGGCATAACTACGCCCACTAAACAGCGCAATTACAACGGCGTCTGCTCTGTAACTCTGTCAGGCCCATCTGCAATAGTGTGATCACTTTTATTAGCAAATTAACAACTTCTTCTTGTTTGAGGGCCGCGTCTGACGAGAGCAGTCTGACGGTGCATAGAAGCTGCCATTCGTCGGTGAGCGACTACTCGTGTCCCAATCACTTCGCTCACCCACATTTGTCGGTCTGGTGACCGTCCGCGCTCGTAATTTGCTTTCGATCGCTCAGCCGTACTGCGACAAAAAGTGACGGAGTACGACAACAGTTCAAGTTGAATAGGCATAACCGAGATAGCGTCATTATTGTCTTCTTATTTAAAAATATTTTCGTATATCACCAATCTTTTCCAACTTTCAAAGTGGAATATAGACTGATAATGAGTGAGTACAAACACAATAGATGAGTTTAGGCCAAGTCACTCTGAAGTGAAAATCTTTTTACGATATCGATTAGATTAATGGGAGTCCATCTCCACCGGTGTTTTGACGCGAGATGGAGTGCTCTGAGCTTCCCGAAGGGAAGCTCGGCGTACAGTGTAAATTATACTATGAAAGCCTATACATATTTGTCAATCCACATAAGCAATTGAACAACAACTGTTGTTGTCAAAAATATCAAAGCATTTGGCTGCTCGTTCAATTGGAGCATTTTGCTACTCGACTGTCCTTTTACAGCAGAATGAGGTGACATCACGCGGGCCCTGGTAGAAACAGCATTCGGCAGCTGAAACAGTCTGCATCAGAACCGTCTGTTCACATCCGAATGGAGGAAGGTTCCCATTTCACAAAAGCGAACCGAACCCAATATGAACCTATAAAATAAATTCGATTAAATTTTTCGTCTAATCTGCGTCGTCCGCAATGCGCCCGGCCTTCGCACAGCTTCTGACGGGTCCCGCTCACCTCCGTACTGAGTCCATCACGGATAAAGCTGATCACATAGTATGGCTGGGAGGTATCGTTCAAGTGGAATGAATCCAGGGTACACCTTTTCTCCCATGCTTCCGACCGATCTACAACTGGCTGTCGACAACATATAAATATTTACAGTTAACTGCTTGAGTAAAACGTCGGTCAAAACTTTTTGACGAAGAGCAACAAGAAAATGGCAATATTACCCATTGGATTACCAATGGTACCAAACGCAACGATGAACAGAAGTTAAAGAAGATGCTCTCCTGGTATTCAATAAGGCTCGAAATTCGATACGATCATATTTAAAGCTTCAACGATTATTAGTATTAGGGCAATTTTCAAACGATTATTTAAATAATTCATGTCAATGTGAAATTTAGGTTTGCTTATGACTGTCTTCGCTAGCATCTTCGACAATTGAACAATATTATAACAATCATCAAAAAGCATTGACAATCTTAAGACCTCCATTATAGTAGAAAACATCAGTTCCATCTCGAAAAACTAGCTTTAACATTATATTAGCTTCAACATATAATCAGATACTTAAAAAAAAACGTGACCTGTCTTGTACAAGTTTGAAACGACATTCCATTTGTTGTCGTGATGCTCCTTTTAGTACAGCCAACACCGGCACACACCGCGTTGTTGCACTGTTCCAATAATACTGTCGAGTAATAATTATATAATAAATAATAATAATAAATAAATAAGTTTATTCATACACAAAATGCATGGTATTCAAGTGGAAAAATACTTTTATACACAATACGTCTAAATAAGTATAATGACATGTTAAGAACATGCAACTGAGTAATTGGGCTGTATATGAACGGTAGGAAGATATCTTACTTGCCAACCTTAAAATAATAACACGACTACTACCCGAACAAATAAACTATGTATAAATGATTATTTCGACCTCATAGGGACGTCTATTACAGCATTTGTGACCCAACACAGCTGCGGAATGACTTATGCAAATAATATTTTATTGGAATCCAAATGTATGGCTAGGAATGATCAATGGAGTTCTCTGATATTCTTAATCAATAACTAATTTCTTCCCGCCTCCTCGTGTGCTATGGAGCCAAATTATAAAATAATTGGCTACACCGCGGCACGGTTTGGTGGAGACCGATTAGTGATCATCGAGTCATGGGTTTGGTGATAATCTTCATTAACAGGGTGCATATCGAAGAAGGGGAGAGGGTATATGAGAGTTCCAATGTATTAATAACCGTTGAAAAATTGTAAGCGACAGCGAATGCCCACCCAAGCTGTTCAAGAGGCAAGGTCATGGAGCCTGCCAAACTAACACCAACTCTGCGCCCGCCAACCCGGGTTTTGACCACTGGGACCAGTCTCACCGGGGCTGTAGACTAAAACCGGGCACCTCGGGCGTGCCGCTCTCTAGCTGGCACCCTACTGGCTTTTCTACCCTTGGGCACCTCTCGGGCGTGCCGCAGCACCCCAACTGTCTTGACGCCCTAAAAATAGCTCCCCAGACGCTGGATGTCCTCTGGGTTCAATTTCGGGTTGTTGACAAGTGCAGAACAGTGCCGGAATATAAGTCTCTACTTCCAGGCCACATCACACACCTGGGCGGCACTCGCCCCGAGACTTTGGATAGCAGAGGAGTCACCTTGGCGCCTTTCCCTCTTCTCACCGACTGGAGACGATTCCTCAACAGCGGAAGGCTGCCCAGGATTGGTTACATGACAAGGATGCTTAAGGTAAACCTGCAAACAAGGTGTCGTTGGTTATCAAATGTATACCGGAACATCCCCAGACCCCAGGCGCACCCCACCCCGTCTCTAGTCAAGGGCGGGAACACACAAATAGGGAGAAACGGTCACAAAACTCAAGAACATTGACATATTGTTCTTTAATATTGAGTAATTACAACGTATTCCCATGTAGTTCAATTTAGAAACGATTTTCATGTACTTGTCATTGTTGGCTAGAATTTAGGCTTGACTACGTTTGATCCACAAATATTCATGGTTTCGCAGGATGTTCTCGCTTCATCTGGCAACTATTAATGCAGATACAAACATAATGTCGCCATATAACAATGGATACAATTATGTCAGTGCAAGAAACTAGAAGCAGTGTTACAACTTTCTGAGTTAATTGTCGTTAATTAAGACTTGAAGGTGTTGCAAGGTTTAAATTTTTACACGATATGATTTTCATATTATTTGAATAATAAAACTTGAACACATAAACAGGGCAGCAGTAAAACGTGGTAAAGGAGTACGATAATATTGGGAAACTATTATGACAGCTGAAAAAGGCTGATTATTTTACGAACACGGAGGCTTAGAGTTGTGAGCGAGTTAAAGAGACAAAAAGAGACGGTGCGTTGTGAACAAGATGTGTTCCCTGCTGTCCCCATTTCCACACTGCCGAAAGACCTGAAGTCGCCGAAAAGGAGGCGTGCCTGATCTGAAGTAGAGGCGCGAACTCTCCAATGAGGGGACGGCCCTACAGTTTAACAAACTCTTAAACTCAATAGGGGCGTTTCATCCTGGTTCCCTACGTCTAATTGGCCCACAAGTAAAATAGACTCCGCCCTAAATGGATATCATACAGGGCTACGGAGATAACAGGTTCATCCCTTCGAATAATCACAAGGCCTGCATGTTATACTATAGAAGGCACAAAAATGCTGACCTCCCCACCTAAAAAATACAGGCACAAATGGCATACACTGACGCCGGTTCTGGGCGAGTAACCAAATCCGAGGGCACACATCTGTTTGACTAAAGAAGCACTTTCGAGGGCTGCTAGCCCTACCAGCTGCTCATGCCGTGAGGAACTCAAGCTTTACATGTTCTCAGGAGTGGCCAAAGACATACAGTTTAAAGAATAAATCGGAGCGTAGCAGATATTATTAGTTATATGAGTCGGGTAAAATAGCATGTCCGGGATCGTGCACACTTGTACCGCTTGCCAGATACCCAGCAGATGCCGACCAGGCTCTACTTCCAGAATCGGTAACCAAACTAAATATCATTGTTTATCTGTTACTTCTCTAACAAATAATACAAATACATTGATTGATCTTTGTAGGGCTGATCAAATTGCCTTTGCCGCCATCTGAGGTGAATGTAGGGCGATAATAAGCCTTAGGGATTTGTCAAGAAATGTAACTAACAGCAGGGTTTGATCCACGATGGAGTCTCTTCCATGAAGGGGAAAGGAATAAGAGTGTAGGAATGAATGTGAGATTTTTTATTGTAGTTATCTACCTATAGTAGCTACTGCTCCTAGACTCATTAGCATGTAACTATGAAGAGTTATCACATGTAGCTACTGATATATTTGATGTTCAGAAAATGAGTCCTAATCTGGCTTGCTAGTTCTTTGTGGGGCTGCCAGCCCCTTTCTCACTACTTATCTACATGAAAAATAATCATGCTAACAAATATCCACGTTAAAATAACATGTTTACACAAAATAAGCACATCATCGAAAACACTGTGTTTTAACTCACTAGATACGACTCCCTAAATCAAGGGACACTTCATCAACTTGCTCAGTCAACATGGGAAGTCATTAAGTCACTAAATGGAGCAATATATGGGCTGATATCAACATAAGATGGCCGGCCGCAGTTCGCCACCATTGCTATTTCTTCTGGCGATTGACACGATAAAATCACCTAGCGGTACACAGAAGAAAATCGTCTGGCAATTGAAACAATGAAATTGTCTGGCTCTTGACACGATAAAGTCGACTGTCAATACACAGAATAAAATCGTCTGGCGATACACCGAACAAAATCGTCTGGCGATAGACAAAATAAAATCGTATAGCGATAGAAACAACAGAATGAAGTATTATATAGATTATTTGCAATTATTTATTCAGATTTACTGACAAAAACGTGACATTTAAAACCGTGTCATCGTTACCTTTTCATTACCTTTTGCTGTAGGTTCAAATGATTTTTTCTCATTTCCTCTCTAGCATGTTCTAGATAGAGGGTCACTAAAGAAACCCTCATTGAGAAATAATTATGAGCCATAATTACAGAAAAAAATGATAGGAGAAGCGTCTGCATTATAAGTTTGTGTCAGTGCTCAAAGCGGCTGTATTTAAGGTAAGTGGGTGGTCAACCCGTCTGCAATATAGGTAAGTGTGTGCTCAGAGCGTCTGCGATGTATGTAAGTGTGTGCTCAGAGCGTCTGCATTATGAGTAAGTGTGAGCTCGAAGCGTCTGAATCATATATGTGTAACTTCAAGGTGTCCGCATTATAGGTAAGTATATATGCGCCCAAATCGTCTGATTTATAGGTAAGTGTGGGCTCAAAGCGCCTGAATCATAGATGTGTAATTTCAAGGTGTCTGCATTAGAGGTAAGTATATATGCGCCCAAATCGTCTGATTTATAGGTAAGTGTGGGCTCAAAGCGCCTGCTTTGCATGAAAGTATGTGCGCCCTCTGTTGGCCTGGATGGCAGAAAGCCACTGCTCTGCACCTCGTGTGTCACGCCATTCTGTTGGTCTCACCGACCGCCAGATTCCTGCAGAAGTGTCAAAGTAAAGTATTCCTCTTCACGATGGCTTCTGCTTGGTACTGACTACATGAGACAAAGCCTCTCTCCTCTTGTCTTCTGAGACAGAACACAAGAGGAGAGAGGTCCAGGGAGAAGTCATAGAGATTATTTCATCAAGCTGAAAATAAATTTTTAGATGATCGCTAGATATTGTTCTCTGTTTATTCAAGTATATGTTTGAATATTCTTTAAATTGTATATTAATCACACAAAATTTTTATGAAACAAAAATGCAGGCAATTCTCTCGAAAACACTTCACGCACCGTTCTGGAGCGAGGTAACCTGTTTTAAAGGGGCATTGTGCTGGGATGTAGGAAGTTGTCAGGTGAACTTGTATGGTGAGTGGAGAAGAACAACAGTCTTAAGGGGCCTCCTGCTGTGGTGTAAAGAGTTCCCTAGTGAACTGTTACGATGAGTGGAGTAAAAAACAGTCGTAAAGAGGCACCCTCCTGGGGTGCTAGGTGTCGTCTGGTGAACTTGAATGGGAAGGGGAATGGAAAACAGTCATAGAGATCTACCTACCCTGCTGAGATGTAGGGAGTACACAGGTGAAGTACACAACTAGTGTGGTGAGGAGAGATGAATCAGTTTCAAAGGGGCACCCTTCCCAGGTGTAAGGAGTTGGCAAGTGGACTCATTTCATAATTGTTATTAAATTATTTATATCCATCGTCT
>SDVV010020862.1:0-13240 GCA_016164225.1 Gammarus roeselii | reverse complement strand
GACCTATGATCACTTTCTGTGTTCGTACTAGTCGAGTCCTGACACTGGACCTATGATCACTTTCTGTGTTCGTTCTAGTCGAGTCCTGACACTGGACCTATGATCACTTTCTGTGTTCGTACTAGTCGAGTCCTGACACTGGACCTATGATCACTTTCTGTGTTCGTTCTAGTCGAGTCCTGACACTGGACCTAGTCTTCGTCAGCGTGAGCTGTTCTGAAGACAACATTTGCAACTTGAATGAATTTAATATTAACTTATAACTAAGGTTGAGGAGTAAGGACCAACCGATGGACATTGTTGAAGGACATCCTCTATTCTCCACCTTTTAATATGTAGAGACAGAAAAAAGCGGTACATTGGACAATTGATTTCAAGAAAAATAAGCAGAGTAAGTATTATCACCGACATGTACCTTATCATGACTATTTACTGTTTCGACAGACGCGTACTAAAAAACTTGTGAGTAGAAAAAGGTCCGACGTGAGGTTGTCTATTACACACACACTGATTGGCGTGCGTTGACACCAGTTTGAAACGAACTGCATAGTTAGCATGACATATTAACATATGCACACGAACAAAATATATTTCAATGAGTCATAATCGAGAGGTACAATAAATGAACTGATTTCTACATGACCATGATACTTGGAAATTTGAGCATATGTAGCGGAAAAAAATAGAATGAAAGTATCTATAAAATGACACTGATGAAACATAAATAGTTGACTCGGTCAATTGCATTGCGGAAGTAAATTACAATTCAAGAATTTCTGCGCGTACAAGTTCAAACTGGTATAATTTTACATCTATGGTAATCAAATTCCAGGTTTTAGCAGCGCTGTATTTTATTGGGGTGGATGGATGATTATTCATTTTTTTAGATCATTAACACTTTATTTTAATATTTCTTCTTTCTTGGGCTCTATTATTTTTCTTTGCCTTTTTTTCATGATGATACATTTTGCATTGGTTATTATTATATATATCGAGGATGGTTGAGGCAAGGTGACCCAGGGAAGGGGGGTATTTGTGGGACCCGCGGGACTCGGGAAACCCAGGGTTTCGGGAACCCGGGTGACTTAGAAGACCAGGCGAATTTGGGGACCCTCTTGAGAAACTGTGGAATCCTCTTGAGGCCCCTCTGAATCCTGGAACCTCTGCATCCCCCTCCCAACGCTGTAAAACCCATACACAGAGGAATGTATAAATGTGGATTGCTTGAGTAGAGAAATTAGTTATTACAGTCCACAGCATTGCTGACGCAGAAAGGAGGAGCCGCGTCGAGGCTGGTCGAGATGCGTCGAAATCAGTCGAAACATTGAGGCGGAGTTGGGTGCGACGTGCCGAGACTGGCCGAAATTATTCGAGACAAACCGAGATGAGCTAAGACGAGGGGACTCGAGGGACCCAGGGAGCTCGGGGGACCCGAGGGACTTGGGTTACCCTCTGGGGCTCATCAAGCTTTTTTGGCACCCAAGGGATATCTGCCCCTCCCTACCCTATCCCTTTAAACAATAAGTTCGAAATCAATCATCTGAGCAGTTTTTCTTCCCATGACAAACCTGTTCTTACTTTCTTCCTCACGATCCACAATTTTTTTCATTATGACGCTAGTGTATTCGTGTGGGAGATCCTGTTTGTGATTCTGTGAATAAGTGTGTTTTCTTTAGTTTATGCTCGCGCGTGCACTGACCATATGCAGTTTCTGAGGTTGACCTGGACTGCGCAGCTATAAAACCATGTGACGGGTTGCGGTTGGAGTTGATCTAATCCATGAAGCCATAGACCTTGTACCAATTTCGACGATGCTGTCTGTGTGCACTGTCTTGCGTGCATGTTACTCTTGGAGTTCTGAGGGGTTGGAGGTGGAGATTTGTTTTGACTGAGTCTTTATCTTACTTAAATAAATAAATTGTACTTGAAATAAATTAGACTGCGTAGCTGTAAAGATTGTGTCGCGTAACTGTCGGAGCTGGCTTTGTCCGTGTAGCCGTGAACCTTGTACCAATTTCGACGATACTATCTGTGCGCACTGGCGTGTGGACATATTACTGATGAGGTTCTGAGGGGTTGGAAGCGAGGGTTCGTTTTGTTCCATCCGAGTCTTTATCTTGCCTGAATAAATAAATTGTACTAATACAAATAGACCGCGTAGCTGTAAATTTTGTGTTGCGATGCTGTCGGAGCTGACTTTGCCCGTGTAGCCGTTAACCTTGTACTAATCTCGACGATGCTACCTGCGCGCACTGGCGTGCGTGCATATTACTCTTGAAGTTCTAAATGATTGGAGCGAGGATTCTTTCGTCTGAGTCTTACCTGAATGAATGATGTGTACTATAATCGACCTACTAGGTCGTGTTGCGTTGATGTCGGAGCTGACTTTGTCCGTGTAGTTGTGAACCTTGTTCCAGTCTCGACGATTCTACGTATACGCACTAGCGTGCGTACATATTACTCTTGAAGTTCTAAAGGATTAGAATTGGAGAACCGTTTTGTGTTAGTGTTTTTCTTATGCGCACCAGCGTGCGTCTGACATTGCTAAAATATTCATTTTTTTCTTACGTTGAAAGCGTTGTTTTGTTTTTTCCTCGCACGCCGAGGCGTGCGAGCCTACTGGAATCCATGATCATCGAGCCCTAAGGGGAGCCTATTATGACTCGCGTTGTGGCTCTGGTGGAACTGAGGATCGAATCAAATCAACCCACTCTATCCCCTTAAACAATAAGTGCGAAATCAACAATATGAGCAGTTTTTCTGCCCATGACGAACCTGCCCTTACTTTCTTCTTCACGATTCACAATTTTGTCATGTATTATAATGCTGGTGTATTTGTGTGGGAGTTCCTGTTTGTGATTTTGTGAATGGGTGTTTTTTCTTCAGTCTGTGCTCGCTCGCGCGTGCACGGACCATATGTAGTTACTGGGGTTGACCTGGACTGCGTAGCTATACAACCTTGTGACGCGTTGCGGTTGGAGTTGATCTAATCCATGAAGCCATAGACCTAGTACCAATTTCGACGATACTATCTATGCGCACTGGCGCGCTTGCATATTACTCTGGAAGTTCTGAGTTTTTGGAGGTGGGGATTCGTTTTGTCTGAGTCTTTATCCTACTTGAATTAATAAATTGTACATCTACTTAAATAGACCGCGTAGCTGTGAACATTGTCTTTCGTTGCTGTCAGAGCTGACTTTGTCCGTGTAGCCGTAAACCTTGTACCAGTCTCAACGATAATACCTGTGCGCACTAGCGTGCGTACATATTACTCTTGAAGTTCTAAATGATTGGAGCGAGGATTCGTTTCGTCTGAGTCTTACCTGAATTAATGAAGCGTACTATAATCGACCCACTAGGTTGTGTTGCGTTGCTGTCGGAGTTGACTTTGTCCGTGTTGCCGTGAACCTTGTACCAGTCTTGACGATGCTACATGTACGCACTAGCGTGCGTACATATTACTCTTGAAGTTACAAATGATTGGAAGCGGAGGTCCGTTTCTTCTAAGCGTTTTTCTTATGCGCACCAGCGTGCGTCTGACATTGCCAAATTTTTCACATTTTTTAATTTTAAAGCTTTATTTTTTCCTCGCTCACAGAGGCGTGCGAGCTTACTGGAATCCATGATCATCGAGCCCTACGAGGGAGCCTATTATGACTCGCGTTGAGGCTCTGGTTGAACTCAGGATCAGATCAAATCAAATCAGATAGTGTTTTAATGACACGCTTTTGAATAACAACTATAAGTCTAAAATTAGTTTTGTAGGTAGAAGCATACACATTTACACAATACGTCAGAAAGAGATGAATAAGGTTATCGTACAAAAAGACTTCAAGCAGAAGTCGTATGACAATTTTCAAGTTTGTAAAGGATGCCACACGATTTGGATAACTTCCCGGCAACAAATGAGACGTGATATTTTCAATTAAGTCTCTGATCTACTATTACACCGAGAAACTATGTTTTTGCCACATGTGCAACCAGGTTGACCGTTCAATTCGACTTGTGTGTTAGGGATGGGTTTTATGATCCTGGATAATATCATGACATGCGTCTTGTCGACAATATGCGTCAGCTTGTTAGATGTGAACCAGTTTGAAATGTGAACCAATTCAATAAAAATATGAGCAATAGTATCATTGAGGTTTTCCCCGGTCAAATAAACTGTAGTATTATATGCAAAAAGTACAAAAGAAAAACCTGTCGCTAGTGTTTACAATGTCATCAATATATATAAGGAAGAGCAAAGGCCCAAGGATCGACCCTTGCGGTACTCCCATATTTAACGTACTGACAGATGATGAATCATGAAACTTCACCTGAGCAGGACCGGGTGCACATTAAAAAGATCAAACATCTTCCTGAGGGTGCGATCGAATACCTCCGGATTCTGTAGTTTCATTTTTTTGCGACGTAGAAAAACGAAGGACGCTACCTAGAAGTATCGCATCATGAAGGACCTTCACTGTCAGGACATGCGTGGCCATTTATCGCGTTTTATCCACCAATTCCTGCAGAAGCGCACCTTCAAGTTCAAGGTCGGTAACATTGTGTCGCCGTCTTGTCATGAGGAAATGGACGTCCCATTGACGAGCGGCATCGGTGTCAATTTTTTATTCTTAAAATCGATCAGCTAGTAGATATCCTCCCCCATCATGAGAGACTGCTCTCTTAGCAATAGATGTGGATGACTTACCCAGAAGATACAGATACCCTTGCTTCTTAACAATTCCACACCTACTTTAGGAGTGTTTAGACGAAGTCGGAACATGACTTCCTTAAACGGCTTCCGATTTTTTCCATTTAATACTTAGACCATGAATTTTATTACCATTCCTGATCTGCACATAAAATCAGTCTTTACACTGCACCACACACCACTTCTGTGCAAAGATGTCATAGCGTTTCCATGTCTCTTGTGAAATCCCAAACTTACCTCACCCAACAGCCCCGCAATCCAACTGCCGAAAGTAGACGAGAATTCTTCTTCAAGTTACATCCCCGAAAATGGGTTAGAGGGCAGCTAGAAGAGACTCGCGTCGGAAGCTCTGGTGGACTGGCCTTCTTAGTCTTATCTAATCTAAACCCTGGAATAAGGTGACCATCAAAACACACTCTATGTCTTATACAGCGCTTGATACGTTCTCGTCTCGACCACGGAGCTGGAGTTTACAATTCAGCCGACAAAACAAACCACAAACTTCTTTCGGTCATTGCAAAAAACACCAAGTGCTTGGTAACCACCGCCCTCCGCTCCACACCCATCGAACTATTCAATATACAAGCCGTTGAACTCCTGTTCCCTCATCGGCGAGATAAACTCTCACACCAATGCTACTTCAAGACTTGGAGTCCGCACCTCGAGTATTCCGTCCAATTCTGGTTTCCGTGTCTTAGGAAAGTCAATTCTTCGGCTTACCTGGTGTACCCTATTCTATCGTCTATTGCTGGACATCGTGAAGACTCATCACTGCAAGTCATGAAAGACGAGCATCATCTTATGTGGACCACTGCAAGGGCATCTTTAAGTTGAACACCTCGGCTGACTTGTCGTGTTAATTTGTTTGAATATGAGTCTTCAGTAATAATTTTCCGATCGATATTTAAACTCATCGAAAATATAAAAGCTATAATCCATAGAGAATGATTTTCCAGTTATAAAACCGCCATCCCCAGCCTATTCTCATTCCTCTGAAAATGACCCCGTCATCCTCCCGTCAGCAGCTACCTGATCTCCATAGGAGCCCCAGCCTTGCTTCCCAGGGCTCACCAGCCGCCCACTGCATGGGTGTTGAAGTAGCAGACAAGGTCCTACTAACAGGCCAGCCGCCTGGTGCGGAGCAAAATGCCCGAGCCGTTTCAGGAGAAACTAAAAAACCTTTTGGAACAGCTCTCATAGGAGATGACTTCATCTCAAATGTTCAACCAGACGACCTTACGAGGAAATGTTCGGTCCATAAGATCAAGGGGCAAAACTTTGAAGCACTCTTTAGAACTATTGAGACCGAAAACCCGTACAAAAATTACATAATATTGCTCACAGATCGCGTCGAAAATGAAGACTTAGCTAAGATCGACAAAACAACTCTGGCAAAACATAGGGTGGCAAAGATATATATGGCCGAACCCATCAAACTCGCGTCAATCAAAAGAAGGATCCACTTCATGAGTCTGTGTTACTCCCTAAAGCTTCGTGTTATACCAACCACCACACTGAGGAACAGACGTACTAAAACCCCCGACGCGATATATTTCACCAAAATAGTTCAAATCTCAACAGAAAACGAACGATCAAGCTCCTCAATATTGTAGCACGTTACGTTCCCCTCTGGGTTGAGCTACTGTCAGCCTTCTACTATCACTATGACCAAAAAAAGGCAATCATATGCGTGCCATCCTTTTCTTTGCTTCCCTCGGTCACACCACGATCCTCCTTTCTTCTCGACACCCAATCACACGCACGCCAACTACACACTTCCGTGGCCTACGCTCTTCCGATTGACATCAAATCCCTCCTCAACCAACAACACTCACTCACGACCTACACCTGATCACGAGGCAGCCAGCTGCGCACACTCACGGACTGCTCCTCTTCTTCTGTCACCCGACCATAAGTCAGCCGACTATACACATTCACAACCTCTTCACACCGTACCCATCGTCAGCAACACACCGCGACTCTCATGCTCTGCCCAAAAACACCGTTTGCCTCACAACCAACAAGCAAGCGACCGTCGGTCTTCCACGAGTTATGACCTAACGTACCAGCCCGCAATGCAAACCATTCAATTACGATTACACTTACGCAGAGCGTTATCATCGAAACACAGTCTAGCCCTTGCTTACGAGCCGATCACCTAAGGCTCATGACTCCAAAATCACACACACGACACACATACCGCCTTTCCATCTAAACTCGTTCCATGCCGTAGCACGCCAGTCCAAACCATCGGCATCTCGACCCTACAACCCATAATTTTCTTGCATCGCGGCAGACAAAACTAAACCCTAGGTTCCACCCATCATCAATGCCAATGCACATCAGGCAAAGCACCTGCACACCAACTATACGCTCCACCCACCAGCAATGCCACTGCAGAGTACGCAAAGCCCCATGCACACCAACTGTATGCTCCACCCATAAGCAATGCCACTGCACAGCACGCAAAGCCCCCTGCACGCCAACCCTACGTTTCACCCATCATCAATGCCACTGCACAGCATACAAAGCCCTCTGCACACCAACTATACGCTCCACCCATCATCAATGACACTGCACAGCACGCAGAGCCCCCTGCACACTAACTTCACGCTCCACCCATCATCAATGCCACTGCACAGCACGCAAAGCCCCCTGCACACTAACTTTACGCTCCACCCATCATCAATGCCACTGCAGCCTAAACCAAACGATGTTTTCCACCACAAACCTACCCCCCACCTATTGTTTTTGTCACTGAACACCTGACAAAATATCATCCACATCAACCCTACGTCTCTTCCGGGTACCCCAAACAAACCGCAATGCTCCTCATCACAATACTAATCACCATATCCTCAGTCAGGCGTCCAAGATAGGGTCTTCACAATTTAGAGAGAAGACAAGTAACAAAAATTCCCATGTCCATGTAAACAATAAAATTGACACTGTTAAATAATTCACAATTACAGGTTAAGCCAACTCCGAGAGATGACCACTGCCTGATACATGCCATTAGCCAATCATGGAAGCACCAAATTTGGTATTGTCCCGAACAAGACATTGACTCGTTACTGGGCACTCCATGGCATGAAGCCGATGTGAACATGGACTACTATTCAAGTTTTGTCCCAAAAAACGGGTACGATGAAGCATTCCTAATATTTAAGGAACAGTATTCTTACAACAGAGACTACAATCAACCCCTGGGAGACCTGGTCCCCACAATGCTGAGCAACGCGCTGTGACTTCAGATTGACATCGTTCAGAAAGTCAGCTGCACCAATACAACAATACGGTCCATCAAGACACACTTGAATAACAATCAGACAGGTCTCAGAGTATTCATTCACTTAAAAGGCCATCATCACAGCGCATTTGTAACTATGCAGAAATTCTTACACTCCACCATAACCAACAGTGCGTCTAGTGATGAAAGCTTCTGCTCCAATAAATTCACCGCCCTGTACGATGCACCTAAATAAATGCAGCTCTGACAGCAACGAAAGACGATGTTCACAGCTACGCGGTCTAGTTAAGCAGATGTGCAATTTATTAATTCAAGTAGGATAAAGACTCAGACAAAAACGAATCCCCACCTCCAAAAACTCAGAACTCCAAGAGTAATATGCACACGCGGCAGTGCACACAGATAGTATCGTCGAAATTGGTACAAGGTCTATGGCTTCATGGATTAGATCAACTCCAACCGCAGAAGACTCATCAGACAGCGTCCCCAAAAGCCAGGACCTCGTTATACGCAACACTACTACGGTCATCGACAGTAACAACACAAATCGAAGCAATGGTCATTGCAGAGCACCCGTGCACATGTGACTAGATTGCAATCGGGCTTCTCACGAGCTGGGCGACAAAGCAAGCAAGCCTTGACCAAATGACAAGAACCATATACAAATAAAACACATAAACGTGCGAAGTCTCTTGTCTAAGCTAGACCAGATTAAACTGATGCTAAGGGATGAAGATGTGGATATACTCTGCCTTACAGAGACATGGATGGATAGCAACTTCATTCAGATAGATGGGTATGAACTGTTCAGAAAAGACCGAGGTGAAAGAGGAGGCGGTGCTTGTATCTATGCCAGAAATGAGTACACAATCAGGACATTGGAAACTGGTGGATGTGAAGACGAAGTGGACGATGTTTGTATTACCGTCCAAGTCAGAACAATTAAATCTTTTATTGTCGGATCCATTTACAGGCCACCCAAAGCCAGCAACCAGTCAATCAGCCACATAGAATCCAATCTCCAGACATCAGCTACTTTGAAGAAGAACATGTACGTCTTAGGAGATTTCAATGACGATCAATTAAAACCTTATAAATTTAGCCCAATAATTAAAAAAATATAACTTGAGCAACTCATTGAGGAACCAACTAGAATCACGAAAGACAGTAGCTCATTGCTTGATCTGATAATTACAAACAATCGATCGTCTGTCATAACCACCAAGGCTTGTGAGTCACTTGCCGACCATCAGGAAATAAGCGGCCTGATCACAGTACGCAAATAAAAACGGGTACCAGTCATCCAGCGTATAGAGCATAAGAAAACTACTCACGAGATTCACTGAGGCAAGAGTTATGGAACAGAATCCCATCGCTTGCCAACATGCGCAACACGGACGACGTGAATATTCTCATCAGCTTTCGACGCTGTAGCACCAATAGTTACAAAAAAAAGAACTCGCCCTCCAGTCAGCTGGATGACTCCTGAACTCAAGCAGGAAATACAAAACCCAAAATATTTTCAAAAGCTTCTGAAAGTTCAAGCTAACAAAAATGATGATAGAAGGAACACAGATTCAAATAGCACAGATTTGACCGACGAATCGTGTGTTTTAAATGTCTTGCGAGTGGTTTGCCAACCGATAAGAAAACGCGTAAAAAACTTAATAGGCAAAGCAAAGAGAGATGCGCACCTTGCTGAATTAGAAAAAAAGCAAAAATTAACCCGAAGCAGACTTGAAACATCCTTGGGAATATTGTGCCCCACAAGAAACCAAAAAAGTCCTCAAATTATGAAAACCCAGAAGAAATAGCAGAATTATTCAATGAGTTTTTTGCTAACGTTGGAAATCACACATACGAAGAGGTAATGAACGAACACAGCAAAACTTTATCGGTGGTTCACAAAACTCCGGTAGTGCATAAGCTAACTCGGTTCACAGTTCCATCTCATAACTACTCATCCACCAAGAACGACCAAATGTGGACACCTATCCCGGTAAGCAGACTGGAAATTGTTTCGGTATTTTCGCGCTTGAAAATACAAATTCTTGTGGGAACGATAGAATGGCATTACAGTACTTCAAAGACGGGTTACAAATTATCTTGCCATATCTCCAGTTACTCATCAACACATCCATTGTAACAAATACCTTCCCTCAAAATTGGAAACACGCGCTAATCAAAGCCATCCATAAAAAATGGGAGTTAAATGACCCTTCAAATCACAGACCCATAAGCCTCCTACCAGTAACTTCAAAAATCCTGGAAAAGATAATTGCACGTCAACTCCTTGACTACCTAGAAGAGGCGAACCTGATCAATGAATGTCAGTATGCATACAGACGGAAGACCTCTACTGAAGACGCGCTACTGAAAATCTCCGAACTCGTATACAAAGCTATAGACAAAAATCGTCTATCATTACTCGTGCTGCTGGACCTCTCTAAAGCATTTGATGGTGTAAATCACGATATTTTGCTGCAAAACCAGCTACAACTGAACATCCAAACACCTTGGTTTGAAAGCTATCTCAGACAGCGGTCCCAGTCTGTCGTGTTGGATAGAAAAATCACCTCTTCTCCATGACAGGTATATTTCTGAGTTTCACAAGGACCAATCCTCAGACCGGTTCTTTTCCTTCTGATTATCAATGACGTTAACTGTGGAAGCTCTCTCGACAATGCCAGAATGACATTATACGCAGACGTTGTTCAATTGCTGTTCGTTAGACCAGCAAACGAATTAGAAAAGCTGAAGAGGGATGCAGAAACAGCGCTGACCCACATAAGGTATTGGTATTCTTCAAAAGGGCCTGAAGTTAATACAAGTAAAACTCAGTGCATTATCCTGGGATCCAAAGCAAACACACGGAGAGTTCCCGAAAATTTTGATGTTGACTCTATGGGCGCAAAAATTTCTATTGGCAACAAAGTCAAGAGTCTGGGAGTGTGGCTTGATCCCAATATGACCTTTGGACATCATGTTGATAAGCTCTGCTCCAAACTGAATGGTACACTGATAGTTCTCAGTCGAACAAAGAAACAACTCGACTTCAAGTCCAAACTTCTCGTAATTGATGCTCTAATTTTTTCACATTTGAACTACTGCCCCACCATTTGGGGTAAGTGACGAAAACATTACTCTCAGACATAAAACGTAGCATAAACTTCACCGGAAAAGTAGCTCACGGTGGGAACTTTAGAAAGAGCGATCACGTGACACCAATTCTTAAGAAGCTTGGGTGGCTGAACATCCAGGAACGACTAGAACTAAGCGAAGCAGTACGAGTTTTTAAAATTCAGAACAAGTTCTGCTGTTCAAACGGTGTTGTGTTGACAACTCGAAAAGCGGCCCACCAACGATCAACATGTAATGAAAATAACATTGACCCAGAGTTCAGAAGAACAGAGATTGGGGCCAAAGCTTTCACTATTTCAGGTCCAAAGAGCTTCAACCAGCTACCAGTTGACATTCGGAATTGCTCAAACGTATCTTCTTTTAAGCAGAAATGTACCACTCCATTACTTGCCCGCAGGCAAGGGCAAGCAGAGTCAAACAATCGATGACGATTAACGCAAAACTGGTAACGTGAAACTATATTTTCCAGCTCGCTCAGAGCATCAACACTACCACCCTGTCAACAAAACACTAACATAACCTCACATACTAGGTTTCTCTGATCTCTCTTGCTATTTGTCTTTGTACAAATAGTTGTTGCCAATTCGAACACGACTGCACTGATGCAGAATCTTACAATTTCACCTCAGCGTGCTCTGTCCCTATTGACTTCGCATTGTTCTGGCCCTAAAATAAATTATCTGTGCCTTTGAGGACAATTGTTTTATACGCGATGTAGACATATATGTTTCTTCTGGCATAAGGTGTGTAGTCTGTTACCGTGCTACAAAAATACCACACTGGTTGGTGTATGAATGCATATTTTTTCTTATTTGTTTACTATGCCAGTGGTTCTCTAACTCACATAGATCCACCCATACCGTTGCATTCTTTGCTATTCAATTGATTAGGCTGTGGGTCTGAATAAAAAATTGATACTAATTACTAAGCAAAAGATATAAGTATCAAATAGAAACATCTTATTTCATCAGGACATAACGCCCACTTGTTGTGGACCTCAAACCTACCATGGTAGCCCTTCCGTCGTTACAGAGAGCTTATTGTTCCACGACAATCACACACCGCGCTTGCACGAGGAAACTTTTTTTTTGTATATTATAATGATGATTTTTCCTCTGTTTTATGTTTTTGTTTTGTCAGTGACTCTCTGTCTCACATAGACCCAACCATACCGTCGCATTCTTTGCTACCCAATGAGTTAGGCGTACAGCTCAATTAGAAATTCCCACTCTAATTAACTTAAATAAAAGATCCGAAAGTCAGATCGGAACAGCTAATGTCAACGGAATACAGTGCACGTTCATAGTGTACATTAAAACTTAACCCTGACAGCTTTCTCGCCGTGACATGTCTCGGCAAGTCTTGTTCGTATGCTCAGCTAGGAAAGTGAAATGCCTCCCGCCGCTCGCACACAGCTCCAATTACTCAGTTACAGGTTCTTATCTTGTTCATTTCACTGATCTTAGATTTACTATGTATAAATTAATTGTTAAAAATAATAACATACCATCTGTGTATGAATATATTTTTTTTATAAACGAATTTGCTTTCGCTACTGAACACTTGATACTAAAGACCCAGTGGAACATCGCAAAATTTCCCAACCAATCTCTAGCATACATTGTTGATCATTTGCCCCTGCGTTGGAAGTTATTGTTTTTCTTATTGTATGCCCTCTAGTAATAGTAGCATAAATATACCTTTGGTATTATGAGTGGATAGCCTCTTCAAACATCATGTCAAAAATGTTTGCTTGCGATTACTCTGGATTTTACTGACCCAGTGGAACCTTGGGAAGTTTCCCAAATCCCATCCAGCGTAAGATCTTCGTATTCGTAATGGTGCCGAATTGTTGCCTTGCAGGATTATGCCAAAGTCTATCAAAAGCAATCGAACATCTTATGCAACAGAGATTGTTGTACTTTGTTGCACTTATATTGTTAATTAGTATCCGTAGTCAAGATACTTCAAATTTGTACGTCGGAAATGATTTTCCTTCGACAATCGATGACATTAACAGACCGTTTCGAGCCGTCCATCTGATGAGCTTGAAAGAGCGGAACCCGTTATGGATTACAAATTTTGATCAAGAACATAGTTTTTCATCCCCTCGGTACTTCATTGAGTCTTCGAACTGTTATCGCTATTGA
>SDVV010020861.1:0-13240 GCA_016164225.1 Gammarus roeselii | reverse complement strand
AACCAGCTGACACCTAAACAACACACCGGCAACACACACACTTCGGTTCCCTGTATGCGACCATTCCTGAACCTACAGATAACACATCTATGCACAAAAAGATACACACACTTCACAGCTCGTGCATTAGATGAACACAGTCGACATGATTTTGCTGAGTCAGCCGCCTGGGGTGGACGTGAAAGAGTTAGGGCTGCCCAAAGGTGACCGGGTACACCTGTCGAGGCTGCGGTGCGGGCACCATACGGCCCTTCAAGCATACCAGCATAGACTGGGAAATGTCCCTTCCTATTTCCGCTTTCGGTGTCGGGGTTCATCAGATTCGGTCGAACACGTCATGACGTTGTGCCCAACCATCGCACCCGGCAGGCTCCACCATAATGGTTACATTTAAACAACACGTCAGTGCGATAAGGGAGCGCCCGCGCACCAGCATCAACTACCTCAGGGGTGCAGGCCTAATATAGGGCCTGCCAGTTGCTTTAGCACTCCCAAAACACACACACACACACACGCACGCGCTCACACGTCGGTGGGTTCCCCGGCCTCTGGTTTTGCGCTGGCCGCGGCCCCTCCATCGCAAGGGGAGTTGGGGTTGAACAACAACAACAACAACAACAACAACGGCGACGATTGACTCGTCTTATTCCATTGATACAATGATAGGGCGCTGATTTTGAACTACTTTACCGTACAAGAAATTCCTGCTCTCTGTATCAGAATAAAAGTAACTATGATACGAGTGATTTACTCTATCAAACTCTTTCTTTGCATCTGAAAAGCGTATAAAGACAGTCAAGTCCCTGCTTCTGTAGTATTCTACTGTTTGTTTCAATGCAAATCTCTCCATTTCTGTACCATGACCCTCCTTGAAACCAAACTGATTTTCCGCCGTGAACAAATAAGTTTCCAACCTTGCAAGAAAGATCTGCTCCAGAACTTTGTAAATTGAGTTAGCAATAGCAATTCGACTAGAATTATTTATCAGACAGGTCCTTCGTTTTAATTTCAAGAAAATAACAACAAAATCAACAATTCTGGTCAACTGCTTGGCTCGTATGCAGCCATAAAGGAAGAGAGCTAACACCATAATCAATCTGTGAGAAGCATGTTGTTACACTTCTTCACGAATATAATTAACAACTACCTCGCAATTTTGAATCTTCTTGTGGCCTTGACCTCGGCAACACCGATAGTTTCGTTTACAATCGGAATATTGCAATTACACTACACGCACCTTATCCGGTAACCCCTCCCTTTCTGTCTCAACTTGCGCGTGTTGGTGGGTAACGAGCATTTCGGGCGGTGCTGTTTCGGGGTTTCGACCACCGCAGATGGAAACTGGTGCTAAGCAACTACAACCAACTTCTTGAAATTAGCTGAAGTTCCTGTTTCTTTGAGGTGGTTTGTAGGTTTAGAGGGTAACTAGTTTGCTTAGCTTCTAAATTTGGCTTGAATTCATAAAATGATGCTCAAGTGCACTAATGACGTTGAGACTCGCTCGATGAGTTATGTACCTGTTAAATTTATCCTGTTCCGGATGCAATAGCCCACTTGACGAGACCATGGTGTGACTAGAATAAGGCTGAGGAAATTGACGGAAGGCTAGTTGGTCTGTTATTCGGGATCAGATGTTGTGAACGCTAAGCTCATCTCAGAATAGCTCTAGGGTCTCACTAATGAGTGCTGCAGGATTATTCATTCCGATCGGTGCATACCTTCAAAAAAAGTTCTAATTACTGTAATGGAGTTTCTCATCTTGGCTGCTTCAAGACCTCCCCACACCACAGCAAGGCCTGAGTGCAGAGCATGACAAGAGGCACAAATGCCACAGCAGGACAGACTGCAAATGACCAGCAAAATAATAGAGCGGAAAAACACCTGGCAATTTGTGCTTCAGGCAACTGATCATATAGCAGTTCTGTTAGTCACAAAATGAAACATACATATACTCACATACACATACATATACATACATATATACATACATACATATATACTTATATATATATATATATATATATATATACATATACATATATACATATATACATATATACATATATACATACATACATATATATATACATACATACATACATACATACATACACGGAAAAATATAGACATGCTGACGCACACATCCCTACAAATGAATTAAACTTCATCAGCCTAGTCAAAATTTATAAATTCCTCGTACATCTGATCAGTAAGGGCTTGCTTATAGCGAGTGGTATTTGTCAACTGCACTAAGACAGTCAGCAGGCAAGCTATTCCACACACCAACACATCTTCCACTGAAGGACCTACTGCCTACTGCGGACATCAGAAGATGTCCACAGACAACGGTCTTCATAGAACAATCAGACTAGTCCAGTCTAGCAAGCCCCATTGATGTGGTTTGTCAATAAGACCTGTCTCATGTTGCCATGGCGCATATTCGTCTATTCATCCGTCCAATCTCGACAGAACATTTCCATTCATATTTACTCTTCTACAACTGTTGAGCGAGTCGCTCGTCTTCAGCTTCATATTGCTACACCGGACAAAAGCAGTTTAATTTTGAACATCAATAACTTTTTGTGTCTACTTAAGTTCTAGATGAATTGAGTATTTACTGTACATCTTAGTGCTTTTCCATCCGGTGTTTGAGAGTAATCTTTTTTCCAGGGTTACTCATTCCATGACCACAATTTGTTCAATTATGATGTCCCTAAACTTTTATTTTCTTAATTTTTAATTAATGGCATTTATGTGCGTATAAATTTCTGATAACATACAAATGTCTTATTTTTTGTAGAGAAAATTCAAGGCGGTTGAAGAAATGTTGCCATATCCAGTTTCTGAGGTATTATTTCGTTCGTAGAGTCGCGCATTCTGCCGCGGGAAAGAGCGCATTCAGACTGCCACTCAGCGCGCCACACAGGCATCTGGGGACGCTGCCATCGCCACGCAACTTGGAGCAATGGCCTTACAGGAAGGCTCTGACGGCAATGGAAGCGGTGGGAATGGAAACGGCAATGGTAAGCAGCGCCATGGGGTCTGTTAACGCATGAGCAGTTCGGCAAAGTGAACGTGTGCAATGATGAACGATCCGATGGATCACCTTTGTGTCGTTTGAGTCATTATCTTCTTGAATAAATAAATTGTACTGTAACTGAACTAGACCGCGTAGCTGTAAACATTGTGTTGCGTTGCTGTCGGAGCGGACTTCGTCTGTGTAGCCGTAAACCTTTTACCTTATTTGTGCTGTAACATGAAAATCGACCAACAGTTGGCTAATATTTTTGTTTGTGTAACGTTAACAGTAAAGGCTAACGCTGGGCATGAGGCCACTGATGTGACTCATAGACCCTTGGTGGTAACCGGGGTTAACTCTAAACAATGGGCAAGAATAGGCTCGGATCAAGAGGGGCTAGCAATTTTTCAAGACCGTCGGAAACTCAAATATCAACAACCAAATAACTTTCTTTAAGAAGGATAGCATCACCTCGAACAGAGACGACCAAACCAACGGTCGCATCATGAAACTATTGAGAAACGTGCACAAAATGGACAACAGACCAAACGAAGCGACTGGTCTCCGAACTAAAAATTGAAGACTGCATCGCAACCTTCCGTGCAGCCGACGAACGTCTAGCGAATCGCGAGGACTCTTTCAAAATCATAGCTCTTCGAATCGACAAACTCTTGAAGAATCGACCAACTTATAAGCCCGCGGCCTACGATTGTACCTCCACCTCCGACGACAACCTCAACGACTCCGATCAAAACCGTCCAAACCGAACTGAAAAAAAAATCAGTAAGACGGTTCTCCCATTTTGACCAGCACAACCTTGGTGCAGAGTCGTAAACGCCGGCTCCGAAATAAGGACGTGAGCGGATTATGTTCTGTACAGCATCATGCCGGTGTCCTGATGGGCATCTAATTTCAAAGATGTTACCGTGAGGATAAATCTTGTTGACCTATTAACAGCGGGTCACTAGAGCGGCAATATGTTGTCTCGCTTCTTTTTCGGCGAGACAAGCTCTTGCTACCATACTATTTCAAGACTTGAGTTTACTCAACAACCCAGCTCTCACTACTCGCCGAATATTTCCGATAAACGCCTATTTGAGGCTCAAAGGAATATCTGCCAGTCATTCTCTCAAAGCGTGGACAACTTTCTGACTTCTCTGGACATCATCTGCAAGGTCATCACGCCTTCATTCCCTTTTGCCGAATTCTTCATTTTGCGCCCTCACCTGGACGATCAACCCTCTGCCATTCAATTTAGGCTTGCATATATACTTTGAGCAGCGACTCCATTCAACATACACCGCCGGGAATTGTCAAAGCTGCTCGAAGAACAAGACCCAGATTTCTGTCACATGTACACAGACTGCTCCAAAACCGCTGATGCAATGGGGGCATCCGATGTTCTCTCGGCTGAGCTGTACGCGTTAAAGCTAGCCATATTGATCATGAAGCACAAATCGTCTTCCCAATTGTCATGTGTTTGAACAGCAAGTTCTTTCACTGAGTTCTAAGCTCTTGCATTAGGCACATTCCGCTCGAACGCAAATACAACACGGCCTTAGCAACGTCTGAAGAAAGCCAGTCAGTCGAATTCTGCTGCATCCCGGGTCACCCGGGAATTCGGGTTTGTTCACATACCGATTATTACTGATCATCGCAGAGAACTCCTAGATAGCACAGGTTGGTTCCTAGTTTGTGCTGGGACTTGGAACTACACGTTGGTTTTGCTGCAGTGTTAATTAAGCGTAAACGTAAGAAGCGGTAAAGTCGCTCACGAGGCCTTCAAAAGTGAGCCCCCTTCCCCCTGGCGTAAACCTGGAGGTCGATGGGATAATAAAAGTAACCCCATTTGGGAGGGACCAGCATCTCCTCCGTAGTGACAAATACCAAGGTTACAATACCCAAGAACGTCAGCCTCTCCAAAGCTAACAGCGTCACTTCAGCCGAGGACAACCGGACCAACGACCGCATCGATGAGATGACAGGAAGCATTCAAGAAATAACTAAACCAAGCGATCCATTTCTCCAAGCAGGAAACTGGAGATTCGACCGTCTAACGAGACTTGAGTGTCCTGTGAAAGAGATTTTTATTCAAATATACGAACGTGTGAAAAACAGCTAAACTAAATAACCCTCAACCTACGCAAGCGCCTCAACCTCTACATTCAATGACAACCTCGACAACTCGCTGCCTCTCAAAAACCTCAACCGAACCCCCAGGGCCGCTAAGAAGAAGCAGTACTCAATATTTACTGAACACAACTTGTTCAACAACGGTCCCAATCACATTAGACGCGAACGACAGACCGGACATATGTCCTTACGATTTACGAAAAAACTGGATTTCATCACTGGCCGTCTAGTCTTGAGCATCACTGCTAGCGTCGAGGAAGGATTCACCATCAGAGTGGATATGAAACTCCAAAGCGACACAAAATTCTCCAAGGTCGGGTATGCCAGAAGTGCACAATCGTTCCACACCCGACCTTCTCTACGAGCTCAGCCCCGATTTACATTGAGGATTGACGAGTTCTTCACTGGACTCTTTTATTACGAGGACTGTGTGTCAGAAGCAAAAATCGCACCAATAATCATCGGATCGAACACCACCACAGGCCTCTTGCTGAAATTGAACTGTCCCGCCCCAGCAAGCTACATCGATATACCTTTTTTCTGCCACTAGGAAAATTTGTGTTATATCACTTTTGTGCCAAATAATAACTGTGAACACCCTTAATTACACAGGTTGGTCCCTAGTTTGTGCTATGACCTTAAACCCTCATGTTTGCTTCCATTGTTTGTGATACTTTAAATTTACCGTAGTTTGAAATTTGATAGCTTCCTTGCCCCTGGCGCGAACCAGGGGCTGATAAGGAGTAGTAAGAAACTCCCTTTTAGGAGGGACCAGCATCCCCCCTGAGTGATGACAACCAAGATCTAAATGGCCAAGAAAGTCAGCCTTTCCAATTCGACCAGCGCCATCTCAGCCGAGGACAACCGGAGAAACGACCGCATCGAGGAGTTGACCAGTGACGTTCACGAAATCAAGAATTTACTATACCAAGCGACCAGCTTCTCCGAGCAGGAAGCCGAGGACTCCGCCGCAGGACCCTGCTCAATCGACGACCGTCTAACTAGACTAGTCACGGTAAAACAATATTCCTTCTCTTCCACGAACCCATGAAAAACCGACAAGCGCAAGGACCCGCAACCTATGCAAGCGCTTCTACCTCTACATCCGATGACAACTTTGACTACTCTCCGCCCCAAAAAATCTAAACCGAGCTCCGAGGGCTGCAAGAAATAAGCAGTACTCGTCATTTACGTACAGATACAGACACTAGGCCTCATCCCCCAGAAAGGGGGTGACCGACGGCAAGGCGCACCTCACACGCTCACACTCGCACAACTTGGCTCATTTTTGTTAATGGGTCCGGCCGGTAACCCCGCAACATGAACTCTGGGTCACGAGTGCAGTCCGAGGATCCGTTGTAAGCAGCGATGCCAGACAGTTTTCACTGGTTTACCCACGCCGCGTCATAATGGCCGTCCCCTCCCCAGCCACGACCATCCCGACAACGGGATGCCAGGGGCGGGAAAGCACATCAGAGCAGCGTCAAAATCTCATTCACTACCATTCTCCACTCACGCCTGTTCATTGCACGCTCTCTCGCTACTTCCACATGCATATCTCTCCTTCCTAACGCCTGTTATTATGACTCGCGTTGAGGCTCCGGGGGAAATAAGGCTCAAATCAAATCCTAACGCCTGCTTCACACCATTCATCCACCCAAACTTCGGTCTACCGCTAGGCCTGCGACCACTCGGCTCCGCATTAATCACCCTTCCTCTCCCTTCGTCCATCCTCTCCATGTGCCCGGACCATCTCGGAACACGCGAATCCACTCTCCTCCAACTTCTTCACCATCCCTGTTCTGATTCGAACCACGTCGTTGGTGATCCGGTTTCTCAGCGTTACTCCAGTCAAGCTCCTCAAATATTTCATCTCAAAAACATTCAACCTTCTTTTCTCTGCTCTCACGTCCAAGTCTCATCTCCGTAGAGCACTATTGGGACAACAACACCCTCATACTTCCATCCTCATTGCCCTACAGCTCACTTCACTCTTCAGTGCACGCTAACACTGGACACCCCTCCTTCCCTTCAGTTTCCACTAGTTCAGCTATCTCCACATGGGAGCCCAGATACTTGAATTGAATCACTGAACTTTCTCCAGGAGCTCTCCATTTAGGAGAACACTGATTTTGCTCGCATCGACCTCCCTCGAGCATCTCATTACTTCACTCATACCCATGTTCTCTCAAAGCTCCCTCCTCTCACACACTTTACCAAAATCGGAAACTAGCCTACATAGCTTCTCACTTGTCCTCTGAATCTGCAACCAGGGCCGTATCATCAGCAAATAGCAACTGGCTCAACTGCCAACTTCGCATATTCGCTTCAAACAGTTCCAAGCCACGACCCAGCACACTCGCGTTCACCTCCCTGATCACTCCAGTCATATAGAGGTTGAACAGCCAGGGAGACATCACGTAACCTTGTCTTAGTCCCACTTGAACCAAACACTCGCCTCGCTTACCACTCTGACACATGCTCGGCTGCCAACTTAGAAACTCGGCACCGCTTTCAACAGATGTCCGCCCACTCCAAGCAAACGCCACACCCTCCACAGCGCTTCCCTGTCAATCCTGTCGTATGCCTTCTCCAGATCCATGAAAGCCCAGAACACGTACTTTCCCTTTACAGGGTACTTCTCACAGACCTGTCTCACTGCTAAAATCTGATCAGCACACCCTCCACCACTCTTGAAGCCACACTGTTCCTCTCCAATTGCGCAGTCCGTACTGTCTCTAATCCTTTTGATCAGCATTCTCCCGTACAACTTACCAACAACACATAACAGACTGATACCTCTCGAGTTGCACCATTCATTTTTATCTCCTTTGCCCTTACATAGCGGAACATTGCAGGCACTGCGCCACTCTCTCGGTACCACGCCTGCCGCAAAACACAAGTTCAGTAACCTCACCAACCATTCGACGTTCGTTACTCCACCCTTCTTCAGGCACTCGGTCGCAACGTCAACCAAACCAGGGGCTTTCTCTGCTTTCATCACGTCCACCGCCTCCTGTACCTCTTCCCTGGTAATGTCCGCCACTAGTCTTCCTCCCTAAACTGGCATCCGAGCACCACCACCCACAGCAACAATGTCAGCCTCTCCGTCATCCTCGACACTCGACAAATCATCAAAATACTCTGCTCACCTTTTCCGTTCCGTACATCACCAATTTCCAACAACAACTGGCCGTTTTCATCTTAACCACCTCCTCCTTTCCGGTCTCTCCCTTTCTAACCCTCTTCACCTCTTTCCAGAACATCTTTTTGTTCTCAAAATTCTGGCACAACAGTCTGCCCCACCTGGCATCAGCGTCCCTTTTGGCTCTCCTCACCCTGCTTCACCTCGCTTCTCCTCTTTGTAGCTTTCATAAGCCACCACCGACTTCACCACTACCATAATACTGAAATTTAACTGCCGTACTCCACCCAAATACCTGGACATTCCCTTCTGCGCTGCCAAAACCAGAGTCACATTATTCGAGAGACGTCCGATGCGATGTTATAAATGCCAGGAAAAACGGGCACACGAGCGGGAACTGTAACTGTAAGGAAAGATGTTCATACTGCTTCCAAGCCTATCATGACTAACGGGAAGTTCCTCAGGCGTGCCAATCTGAAGAACCTCACTGCTTTTACTGGGAAGTAAACTGCCACCCCACCGGAGACAGAGATTGCCCCCGGGAGGAGATAGAAAGAAGAATCCTCCAATTCCAGATAGTCCATGTGGTCGGGCGACGAGAGACTGTGGCCACAATGCGCTTCTCCCAGGGTGACTCCTACCCGAGAGAAAAGACCGGCACCATTCCCCACTCACTTCCTCAACGCTCAGAGATAGCAGCGCAAACGGAATTGCCTCAACAAATCTATTTAAAATGTCGAAATCGCTCCCCAGCGACTGGGAGGAAAGCCGAAGGACTTTCAACGACAAGGAAAGAAGTATCTGGCCCACGTCGTAAAACGTGAACAAGTATTACCGAAAGAAACGACTGCAAAGTCACGGGAAATACACCCGTCCTTCAACGACACTAAACAAATTATACACACTTCTCGTTACAGGCCCACAACAGACCTCTGTGCTTTCTCAGGAGGTCGGGCTAGGGATTACAGAGTTACCAACATTTGTCTAGCCGGCTGAATTCAATCACGCAACACAAGTTCTACCGCATACCAAATTACCTTCCCAAGACGCGACGCACCGGAATACATAGTAATCCTAGGGGATCAAGAAAGAACCAAAATCTACCTTCGCAACATAGCCTCCAATGTGCAAAAAATGCTTTGAATACGGCCACGTCATCAAATACTGCCTGCCGCTGACACCCCAACGCTGTAAGAGGTGAGCCGACGAGTACGACAGAAGAGACAGCACAGCCCGTCAACCAAATGCTCCCACTGCTCATGCCTCCATGCGTCAGGCGATCGCAACTGCCAAGTATACATGGACCAGGAAATAAAAACAATCACCAAACGAGCGCATAGATGCACGAAAGCAAGCCATCCAAATCTGGAAAGACGATAATTTAATTCGCTTTGATTATGCCCAAGCAGTCGAATCGTCAATTCAACCTAACTGCTCCGACGATTCTCTTCTATCGTTGAAACAATCTCTTGACAGGACTTCATCACTCCTCCGTAGCAGCAGTGCTACCCCACTCAGCCCAGCGACCGCCGCCGCACTCGAGATTAGGGCCCCCTTCTATAATTCCTGCGATGCTCAGGACACCGTGATGGACGCTTCCTCCGCAAACGACTACGAAAAGGCGAAGAGATGAAGAAGTTACCGATGCCCGCTCACCACAGAGCAAAAAGATCAGTAACGACATACAAATAACAGCTCGCCAAGATAAGAGCCCAGAACTACTCCCACTTGCCTTTACCACGCCTCCATTCTGCGAAGGCCTAGGCGAGGGACGCGACCCACCGTTTACGAGCCCGACTCTCGAACACCCCACCAGCGAGAACGACCATCGACAGGATGGCGACGAGCTTAAAACCCAATATCGGAAAACTTTTACTCGAGACAGCTGAACAACCGGTCTCAAATAGCTCGCAGTCTGCACAATCGCCCCCCGCAGTTTGAAGAGACTACCACAGGAACGGTGCTCTCGCTCAAGAAGCCAACACAAACCTCATACTCTAGTTCTCCTGCAAAAACACTCACTGTCGCGATCGCAGCAACCCCAGCAGAACACGCTGTACCGAAAGCGGCTGCTCCCGAGAGCACTTGCGATCAAGGACTAATGGGCAAACTTATAAGCACGAACACCGCGAAGACTCGCAAACCCCGCGACTACTCAGATCACCAAGATCTGATCTAGACACAATACTTCAGTGGAACTGCCAGGAACTCCGGATTAAGAATGACGATTTATTGTCCTTGATCACCGTCCATGAACCTTTGGTGATGGGCCTCTCAAGAGATCAAACTCCGAGAGACCGAAACCTTCAGAACCCACCAATAAGTCATTCACCGCCGCGTAAGCCACACCAATGTGACTGCTCACGGCGGAGTGGCACTTACGATACACCAAAACGTACCTCTCCACCCCTTTTCGCTCGCTGCGGACGGAACTCCAAGCTGTCGCTGTTAGCAAATAAATCTCAAGGCCAATAACAGTGGTATCGATCTACTCGTCTCAAAGCCACGGCCTTTCAGAAGCATGAATGACCGAACTGCTGAACCAACTGTCTTCGCCAATATTCCGTCTTGGAGACTTCAACAGCTACCATAAAATATGGGGATGCGTGAGAACACACCGCAGGGGAGTGAAAAGGCTAACATCATACTCACTCACAACCTGGTGATTCTCAACGACTAACAACCCACCCTAATCAACCCCGAAAGTGAAACTGCCATCGATCTATTCATATGCTCTCCCACACTGGCACCCCAACTCGTTTGGGGAGTTCTGCCTTCATCACACGACAACGATCATAACCCATTCGTCTTATCGATCCTCCCCTATCAACCAAGATACCCTGTTACACGAGAACTTTGATTCAACTACCGGAAAACCAGCTGGAAGGAATATTCGACACACATAGCGTTGAGCGATATGAATGACATATCCAAAGACATCTCGCTATATGACCTCGTCACCCAACTATGCGAGGAGTTCCAAGCCGCAGCTGCGGCAAGCATCCCCCAATATGCACCTTCACCGTTTTTCCAAAAATACGGGGGAAGAAGCAAAGGAGAAATGTGGATGACTGTACAGAGCCTACCGCCGCGCACTGTCCTGCACAAACAGAAAAGCGTGGAAAAGGAAACTGCCGTATATCGCAAACTTCAAGTGGAAAAGAAACGTGAGAACTAGACTCAGTTAGTCGAAACTATTAACCGATACACCCCACTCTCTCAAGTGTATGAATAAAAAGACTTGTCCATGGAAGTACCGAGCGACCTATCCATATTCTTTCGGAAGGAGGCGCCATTTATTCTTCCTACACGGAAATCGCGGAGAAGCCAGCACAGACTTTCAGTCGGATAACGCAACCGAGGCTCTGTTGGGTTCACGGGCCGCACGGAGTCACGGCCCAACCGGGGGAGGTGAGCACCCTCATTTCCCTTCGGACTCACCTCTTCACTCTTTTCTCCCCCATCCTGATTAGCTTAACTTTTATTTACCTCATTTGTAACTTATGTTTAGTTCATATTTCCTTTGACTTGTCGTGGACTCTTTCCTAACTACTCTTAATAGTCGTTGCACACACACACACACACACACACACACACACACACACACACACACACACATATATACACACATACATACACATATACACACATACATACACATACACACACATACACATACACACACATACACACACATACACACATATACACATACACACATATACACATACACACATATGCACTTATGCACATACACACATATACACATGAACACATATACATACACATACATACTCACTTACATACTCACATACATACATACTCACATATATACATACATACTCACATACATACATACATACTCACATACATACATACTCACATACATACATACTCACATACATTCATACTCACATACATACATACGCATACATACACACACAAACATACATACATACACACACACACACACACACACACGCACACACACACACGCACGCACGCACGCACGCACGCGCGCACGCGCGCACACGCACGCGCACACGCACGCGCACACACACACGCGCACACACACGCGCGCACATACACACACATACACACACATACACACACATACACACACACATATACATACACACATATACATACACACACACCTTGAAATGCACGCATCCCTCAACAACATTCAGTGCGGCGGCCGTCAGCGCATGACGGACCACCTTATACGACTGGAATCGGACATTAGTCGGGCTTTCGTTCGAAGGGAACATAGGGGAACATGTAGTTTCCTTATACTTCGACGTGAAAAAAAACATTCACTACCTGGAAATATGGAATCGTGAAATCTCCACCGCGAAGGGCTGTAATGCCACCAACCTGGTTTTATCAATCGGTATCTACACGGTCAAGGTCGTTGACTCCTTGTCACCATCGTACTCGCAACAAATAAGCGTTTTGTGTCACTCCACCAACATGGATGATCAATCCACCACCGGTCAACCTAGACCTGCAAATGTACCCTAAATCAACTACTCCAGCCAATGCTTACCGGCAAGAATTCCTAAGACTACTCGAGGAAGAATATTTGGAGCACTGCCACTTATACACTGACTGCTCCAAAACCGCGGACGGAGTGGGAGCCGCCGCTGTGTGCGGGGACATAACACTCTCAGCCACCCTCCCACAAGAGGCCTCCGTGTTCTCTGCGGAGCTTCGCGCTCTCGAACCAGCCGTCTCTATCGCAAAAACTCATCTCTTCCCCAAATACGGCGTATTCTCAGTCTGAGTGTTCTCACCCAGCTTAAAACACTGCACTATGAACATCCAGTTCTACGTAAAATGCAGCACGATCTCTTTGTGATGACCGAGACGGGTCAGGCAGTGGAATTCTGCTGGATCCTCGGGCACGCGGGAATAAGAGGAAACGAACTTGCGGACTCTCT
>SDVV010020860.1:0-13241 GCA_016164225.1 Gammarus roeselii | reverse complement strand
AACCCCGGGTCCTCGAGTCCCGCGGATCCCACGAGTACCTCCTCTCCCTGGGTCACCTTCTCTCAACCAACCTCGTTACATATAATAATAATGATAATTCAAAATTTATCACCATGAAAAAAGGGCAGAGAAAAATAATAGAGCCCGAGCAAGAAGAAATACTAAAATACTAAAATAAAGTGTTAATGATCTATAAAATGAATAAGCATCCATCCACCCCAAGCGAATGGGCGGAGTTGGCAGTTGATACAGATACAGACACTAGGCCGCATGCCCCAGAAAGGGGGGTGGCTGACGGCATATCGCACCTCACACGCTCACACTGACACAACTTAGCCCTTTTGTGCTAAAGGGTCTGGCCGGTACCCTCGCAACATACACCCTGGGTCACGAGTGCAGTCCGAGGATCCGTTGTCAGCAGCAGGGACCGACAGTTTTCACTGGTTTACCTCCGCAGCGTCATAATAGCCGACCCTCCCCCTCCCACCCACGACCATCCCGACAGCGGGATGTCAAGGGCGGAAAAGCACATCAGAGCAGCGTCAAAATCAACCATTCACAAGCATTCTCCACTCACGCCTATTCATTGCATGCTTTCTCGTCACCTCCACATTCATGTCTCTCTTCCCTGACGCCTGCTTCACACCATCCATCCACACAAACTTCGGTCTACCTCTAGGCCTGCGACCACTCGCCTACGCATTCACTCCCCTTTTCACCAATCTTTCTTCATCTATCCTCTCCATGTGCCCGAACCATCTCAGAACACGCGATTCCACAAGAAGGTTGAATGTTTTCGAGATGAAATGTCTGAGGAGCATGGCGGGAGTAACGCTGAGATACCGGATCACCAACGACGTGGTTCGAATCAGAACAGGGATGGTGAAGAAGTTTCGGGCACATGGAGAGGATGGATGAATGAAGGGAGATTGGTAAAAAGGGTGATGGATGCGGAGGCGAGTGGTCGCAGGCCTAGAGGTAGACCGAAGTTTTGGTAGATGGATGGTGTGAAACAGGCGTTAGGAAGGAGAAACATGAATGTGGAAGTAGCGAGAGAGCGTGCAATGAACAGACGTGCGTGGAGAATGGTTGTGAATGGTTGATTTTGACGCTGCTCTGATGTGCTTTCCCGCCCTTGGCATCACGTTGACGGGATGGTCGGGGGCGCCCATTAAGACGCGGCGGGGGTAAACCAGTGAAAACTGTCGGGCTCTTCTGCTGACAACGGATTCTCGGACCGCACTCAACTGACCTAAATATGTTTTTGAGTTTAAATAAAGTTATGCTAGAAAGACGCTAATTAAAATTTCAAAATGCCTCAAATCTAGAAGAATTGGTATTGGCACGAGTACCGGCTTTTTCTGTTTGTCCTGGGTGTCAGCGCCGCCCAAATGTTGGGTATCGTCCTATTCCTAGGATCTATGTTGTTACAGCTGCGAATGTCAGTGGTAAGCACGGGTGCTACAGGAGGTGGTGTGCCATATGGTGCCAGCGCTTCTCCTGGTAGCAGCAAGAGGGCGTTCTCATGCGACCTTCTCTGCTTCAGGGCCCCATGAATTCACAGTATTCCTTAAGGTGCCGGGCACAATACATCCCAGCACGTACTCCTCTAGGTGCCGGGGACAATTCACGTACTCCTCAAGGTGCCGGGAAAATGCTCCCCAGCACCTGCCGAGAGAAAAATGTAGACAAGAAGGAAACGGTGATTCCATGTTCAGATCTACTACACTCAGTGTAAGGAATTTCCACGCCTAATAACAGAATAAATGGAAGGAAGAAACGGGGGGAAGTCGTGAAAATTTGTCACTTTTGACTCCTGAATGAAAAAATTAAAGACCTGTGTGCTGCGACTGTTAAGATGGTGGTGAGGAAGTAGAGATAATTTATATAAAATGTGAATTTAGTGTAAAGGCCAACACAAGAAGGAAATTCAGGATGGGGGAGAAGGAGAGAAATAGTGAAAAGTGAATAAGAGGAGAGTCAGAAGAGAAACTAGGGTGTACACCTACTGGTTGGGCCGGGACTCCATGAAACAAACAGATGACGGAAGAGGAGCTTCTCCCGAGAATTTTTAATGATAGATTGATGTTTTAGGAGTATCTCAGGTGTCTCTTCGGTTGTTTTCGCGTTTTCAGGAAGGAAATAGCGGGCCCAACCATGTTGTTTCCCATATTTCCAAATTATTGATGCAATTTTTTCAACGAAAAAAAAGTATACGATGGTGGTATGGTAAATTACAAAGAGAGCTGTCATAATGTTTTATAACATTTTTATTCACATAGAAATCAAGCGGGACAATTAAAAATAGGAGTCTACTTATAGGGTTTGTTACCTCATTTAGTAATGTTGTTGATTTATCGAAGTCTTGACGTATGGCATAGACAATACTGAGGTTAAATTTTAAGGCAGTTTGTAGGCTTTGTGGTGTCTTCAACGAACTTCCTGGAATGAGAATAAATATCAAACGATAAAAAATATTAGTAGCTTTGTCATTGAAACAGGATGTGCATTATAGATACAGATACAGACACTAGGCCGAATCCCCCAGAAAGGGGGTGGCCGACGGCAAGGCGCCCCCCACACTCCTCCCAGACACTCGCACAACTTGACCTTTTTGCACCGAAGGATCCTTCCGGGAGACCCCGCAACACACCCTTCGGGTCCTGAGTGCTGTCCGAGGTCAGTGTCAACAGCAGGGCACGACAGTGTGATTGGTTTACTCCTGTGCACTGTGTGCATTATCACTCACCAGAATCCCTACACGCCGAGCATTATCACTCACCAGAATCCATTATCACTCACCTGTAGCCCTACAAAGTCAAACATAAACAATGAAAGACTTAAGCATTTAGAACTATCACCTTCACATAAAAGTGTACAGTGTGGTTTTGTTGTAGATTTCGGACAAACGCGGACTATTTTTGGGATTAGGTCCAACGTGAAACTCCGCGCATGGTGCGGATAGTTAATTCGAGTTGGATACAGACACCAGGCTAATTCCCCCAGGAATGGAGATGGCCGACGGCAACGCGCAGCTCACACTCCTTTCATACACCCACACAACTTTGTTCTTTTACGCTGAAGGGTCCGGCCGGAAGACCCCGCAACACTCTGAATCATGAGCGCGGTCCGGTCTACCACTAGGCTTACGTACACTCACCTCCGTCTTCATCACCCTTTTCACCTATCTCCCTTCAACCATCCTCATCATGTACCCGAACAATCTCAGAACAAGCGGATCTACTCTGTCCTCTAAGTTTTTCACCATCCTCGTTCTAATTTTAACAATGTCGTTGTTGATCATGTCTCCCAGCGTCACTCCAGCCCTGCATCTTAAACTTAAACAAAACATTCAACCTTTTTCTAGTTTATGCCCTCACAACCCCCCCCCCCCCCCCCCCCCCATCACACAAATCTCATCTCCATAAAGCTGATTTGAGTCACTAAACACCTAAATTCATTCTGTATTGAAGAAATTTTAGCATTGGTGTTTTTGAGTGCTGACGGACCAGGTAGCAAGAGGAGCGAGCAAGAGATTAAAAAAAATGAGGATCTGTTAGGTTTCTGCACGGAGCATGAGCTGGTGGTGGGGATGAGCAAATTCAAAAAGCGAGATATCTACAAGTACACATGGGTAAAGATGGTCCATAGTACAACCTTGGATAGAGCACTGATGGATTCTGTGTTGATTGGGAAGAGAACGGTGAAGAAGACAGTTCGATGTCCGGGTGTTGAGGAAAGAGTTGGGTAATGTATCATCTTCCACACCCTTCTAGCAGGTGTGGAGGGGGAGCAAAAAATTCAGAGGAGGAAAAGAGGTGGTGAAGGTCAATGAACTGAATGAGGCAAGCAAGAGATGAGTTCCAGCAGGCGCTGATAAGGAATACGTGATTGTGTGAAGGCAAAGCCCAGGAGACGTTCGGAGAAGCTGTGTTGAGATGTGCTAGAAGTGGGTGGGGTGTGCGCTATGTGGGCGGGTTTACTGGAGGAAGAATTGAGAGTGGTGAAACGATGTTAAAATTTGTGTGGCGAAGAGCTTTAGAGGAGTGTTTACAAGTGTAGGAAGACAACAACAGGCCCATTGGTCCAAACTAGGTTACTTTAGATAGCAAGAGGATTAGTTCTGAAGAAGAACGTCTAAGAGAGCTTCACGAGCCATTTCTGTTTTTATAACATCAAGAAAGAGAACGGGCTAGCTATTTATCTGTAATTTATGTAGAACGTGTTGAGGCGCGACTTAAACGCTTCGATTGTACTGCGGTTTACAACCTCCGCTGGAAGTTTGTTCCATTCTTTGACAGCTCTATACATAAAAAAACTTCACGTGATATCGGGGGAGAAACGTTATCAACAATTTTGAATCCATTGTTCCTAGTCATTCCGTTCATATCTAGAGTGAAGATGCTCGTTCGGTCGAAGTTTTCCTTACCCTTTATAATATTCCACACTTCGATCATGTCGCCTCGGAATCGACGATTCTCTAGCGAATAAAGATGAGTATAGAAAGCCCGTCTTTGCACGATTTATTCCGCAACGAATGGATGAGTTTAGTAGCTCTATGTTGAACCATCTCTAATTTAATGTCTTTTCTAAGATATGGAGACTAGAATTGAACGGAGTACTCGAGATGCAGTCTAACAAATGCATTGTATAACTTGAGCACACTGTGTGGGTTTCTGTACGAGATTGTGCAGAATATCACACCTAACATTTTGATGCCTTTCTAGGCAGCATCATTACGTTGCTTGCTACGTTTCAAGTCGTTATCAATGATGACACCTAAATCTCTCTCTTTGGTGACAGGAATGAGTTTCTTTCCGGACATTGAATATTCGTGCTTAATGTTATGAGGACCTACGTGCATAACTTTACATTTGTCGACATAAAATTTCATTTGCCACTTTTTGACCAATCAACAATTTTGTTCGAGTCTAGTTGGATCTGCTGACACTAGTTCAGTTTGTACTCTTCCTCCTATCATAAGTGTTGTAAGCAAACTTGCTAATGTTTGAGATTACGGTTCTATCGAGATCGTTAATGAATATTCTAAAGAGAACTGGACCTAATAAAGAGAACTGGACCTAATAAAGAGAACTGGACCTAATAAAGAGAACTGGACCTATATAAAGAGAACTGGACCTAATAAAGAGAACTGGACCTAATAAAGAGAACTGGACCTAATAAAGAGAACTGGACCTAATAAAGAGAACTGGACCTAATAAAGAGAACTGGACCTAATAAAGAGAACTGGACCTAACCCAGATCCTTGAGGCACACCGGTTGTAACATTATTCCAGGGGGAGGGAGCTCCGTCAAGTACAACTCGCTGCCGTCTGTCCGTAAGCCAGCATTTTATCCGGTTGCTAAGCTTACCTCGAATACCGAAGCTGTGCAATTTACTAACTACGCGCTTGTGGGGGAATTCATCAAAGGACTTTTGAAAGTCAAGGTAAATGAAATCGATTGGAGATTTTGTGTCGTGGATGTCAATTATTTTCTTGAAAAAAAGTAGCAGGTTCGTAAGGCAAGAACGGTTGTGTCTAAAGCCATGCTGAGAGTTGCCAATCAATTCGTTTGATTCTAAAAATTATTTTATTTTATCCGTTATCAAACTTTTCATCAATTTGCCAATGACTGAGGTAAGACTAATTGGACGGTAATTTCCGAGACACTTTTCGTCCCCTTTCTCAAAAATTAGGGTAACATCGGCATTTTTCCATTAAGATGGGGAGGGGAGTGGGTGCAGACAAGGTCGGTGTTAACTTATGACAACCATAGAGAGAACGGGAAAAAGGCGAAGCGTGTGGTGAGGTGAGGTGAGCAAAGAAGGCGGCTGATGCTAGGTGGGGTATGAGATTTTGTGAGAATTTCGAAGTGAAATAAGATGGCCTGGACAGAGGTGAAGGAAATGAGGAAGGGGAGTCGGAAAAAAGAAGCATCAAAAAATGTAAACGGCCAGCAACGGCTGTTGTTGGAGAGTGATGTACGGTAGCGGTGGACTTAGTATTTTGAGTTGCTGTTGAATGTTGAGTAGGTCAGAGAGGCTAACATAGTTGCTGAGCGATGGTGGACGGAAGCCGGTTCCGGGTCCAAGAATTATTGCACGGAATTACCAAGGAAAAAGTGCAGGAGGCGGTGGAGGTGATGTCAGCTGTAAAGGCTCTTTGTTTGGATGGCGTTGCGTGTGTTGTGCGAGGGGTGTTGTATAAGGGCAATGCAGATACAAATTAATGGTGGGAAAATTGTACAGGGAGAGTGGTAATCAAGAGGATTAGAAACAGCACGGATGCCATGATTGATGAGGTCGAGTGTGGCTTTAGGAGTGGTAGAAGGTATGAAGGTATGAAAGGTCTGCAAAAAGTACCATGCGAAAGAAAAAGAGGTTTGTCATGGGCCTCTAAGGATCTGGAAAAGGTCTCGATAGGGTCGACCGATGGACGTTCCAAAGAGTGTGGCGTTTGTAGGGTGTGGGACGAAATTTGCTAAGAGCGGTCTAGAGTTTCAATAAATTGGCAGCAGAACATATGTCAGAAGGAGTGGGGAGCTAAGCGAGTGCTTAATCGCTATTTGCGGACGATACGGCCCTGGTTGCAAATTCAGGGGAGAAGCAATGTAGGCTAGTGTCTTGAGTTTGGTAGTGTGAGAGAGGAGGAAGCTTCGAGTGAACGTGGGAAAAAGTCAAGTAATGGGATGCTCGAGGACTGTCGATGCGAGCAAAATTAGTGTCCTCCTAAAGGGAGAGTTGTTAAAAAAAAATTCAGTGTTCCAAGTATCTGGGCTCCCATGTGGTGAAGACTGAATTAGTGTAAACTGAGGTGAAATCGCGAGTGGAGGAGGGGTGTAAAGTGTTGGGCGCACCGAAGAGCGTAATGAGCTGCAGGACGTTGGGTATGGAAGCAAAGAGAGGGCTGTATGAGGGTGTCGTTGTGCCAACTGTGCTGTACGGAGTTGAGACTTGGGGGATGAGAGCAGAGGAGAGAAGAAGGTTGAATGTTTCCACGATGAAATGTTTAAGGAGCATGACTGAAGTGCCGCCGAGAGACAGGTTCACTAACGACGTGGTTCGCATCAGAACGGGGATGATGAAGAAGTTAGAGGACAGAGTCGATTCGCGTGTTCTGAGATGGTCCGGATGGATGTAGGGAGATTGGTGAAAAAGGTGTTGAAGTCAAAGGCGAGTGGACGTAGGCTTAGAGGGAGAGCGAAGTTTGGGTGGATGGATGGTGTGAAGCAGGAGTTAGGAAGGAGAGACGTGAGTGTGGAGGTAGCGAGAGAGCGTGCATTGGATAGGCGTGAGTGGAGAATGATAGCGAACGGATGCGTGATATCTCTCTGGCTATTAGATGGTGTGGTTAGGAAGGTGAACACGAGTGTATTGGGTCCGCGTTCGAAGTTGTTTGGAGCAACTGGACGTATTTGACGGTCGAGTAAGTTGCCGTTTGCAAATGATACGGCTCTGGTGGCAGATTCGGAAAATTTGTATGGGCTGATGTGGTAAAGTAATGTAAAGAGACGTGTGAGGAATGACGGTGTGATCGGAATCAGCGTCCGCCTAAATTGAAAGAATTCTACAAGTTCAGTATTCCAAGTACTTAGGCTTTCATGTGGAAAAGACTATCACTCGTGAAAACGGAGGGGAAATCTACTGTGAAGGAGAGGTGTAAAGTATTTGGTGAACTGAAGGTGTAATGAGCTCTTGGACATCGGGTATAGAAGCAAAGGGAGGTGTAATTTTCACATCTGTGCTCTAAACAATAAGGTACAAGCACTTTCTCAAATTTAGCGGCATCGTGTTCAACACAAACTTACCAAAACGAACCTATCAGTTAAGTTACGGCAATAGATCTATCAGAACAATATTCTAGTATGTCTAAAGCATCTTACCTGGCGTGAAAGGAGTCTCCTCTTCCTGGTTTTTATACTTGGTCGCCCGCGCTGCCAACTCTTTAATCTCGTGCAAGTCCAAGAATTTGACGGCTTCATTCATTGTATTGAGCATAACACAGCACTCGCTGGCATAAAGGTTACCCAGGGATCTGTAAACAAACAGAACATAGCATACGTTTAATTTAGATTCCTGATGGGCGGATGGAACAAGCTACGAGGGGTACTCTAACTTAGAGTTAGCAGTGTTAGAGTAGTTCAGTTGTGGGTGTTAATAGAAGTAATTAACTGGGAGGGGTAATACAGTGGTGGTAAGGTTTGCAGTGTTAAGGTAGTTCAGTGATGGGAGGGTTAGCCGCGTTCAGAAAATACAACGGCTGTTGTTGTTGCTCAACCCCAACTCCCCCTGCGATGGAAGAACGACAGCCAGTACACGGCCTGAGGCCCAGGAACCCACCGACGTGGGCGTGTTGGGAGTGCTACAGTAGGTGAGGCCCTATATTATGCCTGCACCCCTGAAGCAACTGATGCTGTTGTTCAACCATAGCGTGTCGTGCATATAATGATTTAGCCTGCCGGATGCAATGACTATGCTCAACGTCATGACTTGCTCGACAGTACCGAACACGCCCCGGCACCGCAAGCGCAGTTAGGAAGGTGCGTTCCCCAGTTTACGATGGTATTACTGGAGGGCCGTGTGGTTCCCGCACCACCGTCTCTACAGGCGAGCCTAGGCACTCCAGAGTTGCCACAATTACTCCACGTCTACTTCCGGTTGTTTACTCTGAAACCGTGTTGGCTTCACGATTAGCCAGTGCATGAGCTGTGAAGTATGTGAGCATCTGTTTATGCAAAATGTGGTGCCTGTAGTTTGGGGAATAGTCTTGTTGTGGGAGCTGAAGTGTGCTGCCTATATACTTTGAATATTTTGATGGGTTTGACGTGGGTTTAGTATGTATGTATGTATGTATAGACATACAGCCGTTTCCCCCTAGTTAGGGGGGTGACTAAGCTAGGCAGACACAGAGGGGGGAGGCGCCAAATCTCCCCGCCACAAGACCGCCGTGTCCCTGCCGAGGCTCGAACTCGCGACATGCAGCACCAGAGGCTGACACTGCAGTCGGATACGCTAACCACTCGGCCACGGCGGCCTCTAATACATGTGTTGTATGTGGTGTCAGGAATAGGCCGGGTCAACAATCTTGTTGACGTATCGTGTCCCCTACATATCAAAACGATGTTTGAGAGGACTTTGTTTCCTCATGCAGATGGGGAATAGCTGAGGTCGGTGTACAGCCCGTTGCGATGAGTTTGGCAGTGTTTGCGTAAGAAATGATGGCTCTGATGAATTGTTTAGAGTTGATATTGATTCTGTGGATTGTCCTTAGGTAGTTGGGGCAAGTGCCCGGTTCACGTACGGTTCAGAGTAAGTTCAAATTTAATGCTAATGTTGTTTGTGTGAGATTTGAACGTTAATACCCCAAGGACCGGGGAAGTGGAACTGTGGGGTGATGGAATGTTGCATCAGAATGTCGTTAAGTGTGGCAAGAGGGTGGGTGCGATGTTCAACAATCAGAGGGATAATTTGCTAGCAAACACATTCACTCTGTTGTTCTCAGACTTCGAGAGAGTTATGATGAAGGTGTGCTGCTGCGGTCAATACAGTGGTGGGAAGAAAAGAAGTGTTGAGCTTGCTCAGTGGTGGGAAGGTTAGCAGTGTTGAGCAAGCTCAAGGGTTGGGAGGTTTGCAGTGTTGTTGAGCTAGCTCAGTGGCAGGAAGGTTAGCGGTATTTAGTTTGCTTACTGGTGGGAAGGTTGGCAGTGTTGTTGAGCTAGCTCAGTGGTGGGAAGGTTAGCAGTGTTGAGCTAGTTCAGTGGTGGGAAGGTTAGCAGTGAGCTAGCTCAGTGGTGGGAAGGTTAGCTGTGTAGAGCTAGCTCAGTGGTGGTAGGGTTAGCACTGTTAAGTTCAGTGATGGGAAGGTTAGCAGTGTTGTTGAGTTAGCTCAATGGTGGAAAGGTTAGCAGCATTGAGCTAGCTCAGTTGAGACTATTATAACTTTTGTTATCTCGATTCTTTTGATAAAAAGCTATTTCTCAGTAATGAGTAAGAACCATATGGTTTTGCAATACACTTCTGGTTTAGTTCAAATGAATCCTGAAGAGAAAACATTACAGAGACATTTTAATGAGAGAATCTTGATAACATCCTTTAAACGTAGTTTTCGACCGATTTAGACCTTTGTGTCTTTTACCCTTACTCGGGGATCTCGAAATATTCAAATTTCTCGACTGTCTTCAAGTTTTTATGAGAAATAAACTTTTGTCCGCTAGGCGGCGCGTGCTTATCGGTCTAAATGTCTTCCAGGTACCGGGGCGCGCTCGGCCTAAGCGTGAGCTGGCCTGCCCCATCATTCATGAGATCTAGCGAAGTTGCTTTTCGAAAGGAGGCGTTGGTGCGTAGTTAAGATAGCAGGGGGAGGAGGTGGCCCCATATGGCTCTTACTCATTACAGAGAAATAGCTTTTTATCGAGAGAATCGAGAGAACAGAAGTTATATTCTCTTCCACTCGTAGGAGCAATATGGTTGTGCATAGAAAATACCATCATGTAGCGCAAGCTGGCGGATACCAGAAGAGCACAGATGTTGGATGGATCGGCTGCATCTTAAACTGGGTGTTCCCAAAATAGCGCTTGCCATGTAAGGGAATGATAACACATATTTATACAGATACAGACACTAGGCCGCATATCCCAGAAAGAAGGGTGGTCAACGGCAAGGCGCACCTCACACCCTCATACGCTCACACTCACACTACTTAGCTCTTTTGTGCCAAAGGGTCTGACCGGTAACCCCGCAACACACACTCTGGGTCACGAGTGCGGTCCGAGGATCCGTTGTCAGCAGCAGGACCTGACAGTTTTCACTGGTTTACCCCCGTCGCGTCATAATGACCGCTTCCCCGCCCCCCCCACCCACAACCATCCCGACAACGGGATGCCAAAGGCGGGAAAACACATCCGAGCAGCGTCAACATCAACCATTCACAACCATTCTCCACTCACACCTGTTCATTACACGCTATCTCGCTACTTCCACATTCATGTGTCTCCTTCCTAACGCCTGCTTTACACCATCCATCACCCAAACTTCGGTCTACTTCTAGGCCTGCGACCACTCGCCTCCGCATTCATCACCCTTTTTACCAATCTTTCTTCATCCATCCTCTCCATGTGCCCGAACCGTCTCAGAACACGCGAATCCCAACACGCGAATCCCCTCTGTCCTCCAACTTCTTCACCATCCCTGTTCTGATTCGAACCACGTTGTTGGTGATCCGGTCTCACAGCTTTACTCCAGCCATGCTTCTCAAACATTTCAGCTCGAAAACATTCAAACTTTTTCCCTCCACTGCTCTCACCCCTTAAGTCCATAGAGCGCAGTTGGGACAACAACACCCTCATACAGCTCTCTCTTTGCTTCCATCCCCAACGTCCTACAGCTCATTACACATATTTATAAATAGTGGTAATTACTTTACATTTTGGCAAATACAAGAATTGTTCGACAACAGCAAAAAGCTAGGTCCTAGCGGCAAACTAATATGCGGGCCCTGAACATGAGGGTCCAAAAAATGTTAGTTATGGGAAAATACAAATATGGCGTTTTGGCAACGGCAGAGAACATACTCGCTAGACGCGGCTAAGAACAATGTGCGGGCCGTGAGCATGAGCAACCAATAATCAATACATAATGCCCTCCAGAAATGGTCGATGAATCGTCCGGTAGGCAATAAATTCTAAAAATGACTACCAACAATGTGAACAATAGCTAGCTCCTATGGTAACAGTTGTACAGCAAAAAGGATAAAGGGAAAACAAATTTCATAATCCATAATCTGAAGGTTTTGCGTGGAGTGTCGCCGCACGCGTTGGTAAGATAATGAAGTACGTACTCTATGCTACGCAGAGGAGGTGCTGGCCGCAGCGGATGCGATGTCAGAAACGTATGAGGCGAGAAGGACTATCTACCTGGTTCCCGAAGAAACGCACGGTTGGTTAGGCTTCTCAACTGTGAAGAGGTATTTGTGCACGAATACGTGTGGTGTCTTTCAAAACGCCTGGGATATGTCTTGAAGCGGGTCTCCACGCGTCCAAGCGAGAGACGAGGCATACTTGCGGACATGGTGAGCTTTAGCGAAGGCATGCGGTGTGGCCTCATTGGTAAGCGAGCAGATGTAGTGCCTCACCGATGACGCCCTGAGAGGCTTGCCGGAAGTAGGATGGATGAACAAAAACTCTTTGTGCGATGGAAATCGTGCTATGTAGGCTTTGAGTGCGGTCATAGGGCACAAGCCGTGTGCCCGGCCATCCGGCAGCAGTGAGGCGATAGAGATGAGCGGTGGTGTGTGGGCGAGGGTCTGGTTTTTGTACAGGAACTTGTCGGCGTTCAGGATGAGCGCGCATGGAGGGTTCATGGAGAAATGTAGTCACGTGCGTGACACGGCTGCAAGTTCAGAGACCCTGTTGCCTGCTGCGAGCGCGACGAGAAGCAGAGTCTTCTGATAGAGCGCAAAAACTAACGTCGTCTGCGTATTGAAGCGAGGAGAGGCGAGCATGTCGAGCACCGGCTCGAGCTTCCACTGCGGCACGAAACGTCGTAGTAGCGGATTCTCGTGAAGCTGGGCCCGAGCCAGTTGATGAAAGGTCGCCCCGTGGGTCGTGACGCCAAAGCCATGTAAGTGGGGCAAGTGTAGTGCAGTCCTGTAGACCAGAACCGGACGAGGATTGAGCCGCTTCTGCTTGCCGGCGTAGTGAGGAACGTCAAGAGGGTGGACTGGTTGATAGCCTGCGCCTGCGGGGCGCGTAGCCACGTTTGGAAACAAGTCCAGACGCTTTGGTATTGACGTTGTGTAAACTGCCTGTGTGTGTTAACCTGAGTTTCCGCCAGGGAGCTATTGAATTTGATCGTGAGCACCGTTTTTGAAAATTGAATGCGAGATAAAGCGAGAAGGGTCGTGATTTTAGAATGACCTCCCTGCCTTCGATGCACTGGGACACGTCGAGGGCGAGCGAGAGTTCGTGGATAGAAGCGATGACCGTGGGCAGTGCGTTGGGGTGATCGGGGACAACGAGGACGCCGCTGTAGCGGTACGTCTCGAGTTTGAGGAGCACTTGGGGAATCAGGTTGAATGGAGGGAAGAGGTATATATATCTATATATATATCTATATCTATATATATATCTATATATATCTATATATCTCTATATATCTCTATATATCTATATATTTATATACATCTATATACATCTATATATATATATACATCTATATATTTATATACATCTATATACATCTA
>SDVV010020859.1:0-13241 GCA_016164225.1 Gammarus roeselii | reverse complement strand
AACGTCTTTTCCTCTCTCCCCGCTAGGCTCCATCTACCATTCTCCTGTCAAATGGAGCAACTCCCCAGCCGAGAGCCACAGGAGAAAACCAAGAAATAAATTTTGGACATGTTGACCTATTTATTAATATTTCAGGCCAATTTTCAGCCACACATGATAGGTTGCGTTATTGATGTATAATTGTCAATTTTTTTGCATGCACAGCCACACTAGGATTATATAGGACAACCGGTGGCTGATGCATTTAATTTAATTTAATTTTGCACTTATTCCAAAGTAAAATAAGTCCCATGTTTTTTTTGTTTTTCAACCCTATAGCTCATGGTCAAGTAATTACGTTGAGTGCTAATGAAGAAAGGCATTTCACAATACCTTGTTACTCTGTTACTTCAAATCCAACTGCGTTTAAGCCCGCTGTGACTGCGTTTAAACTGCCCCGAATTTAAATTTAACCTACTCTCAATCTACGCGTCACCTACTTCACAACTCTACGACCGCCCTACGGGGGAGTCTGCATTAACTTCACGTTGGGACTCCGGTGGAACATTGAAGCAAATAATAAATAAATAAATGGACTGCGCAGCTATAAAACCTTGTGACGCGTTGCGGTTGGAGTCAATCTAATCCGTGAAGCCATAGACCTTGTACCAATTCTTGGAGTTCTGAGTGGTTGGAGCCGGGGATTCGTTTTGTCTTAGTCTCTATCTTGCCTGACTAAAAGAATTGTACTTGAAAACAAATAGACCGCGTAGCTGGAAACATGGTGTTGCGTTGCTGTCGGAGCTGACTTAGTCCAAGTAGCCGTGAACCATGTACCAATTTCGACGATACTATCTGTGCGCACTGGCGTATGGACATATACATGAAGTTCTGAGGGGTTGGAGGCGAGGATTCGTTTCGGTTCATCTGAGTATCTTACCTAAATGAATAAATTGTATTTAAACAACTAAACCGCGTAGCTGTAAATATTGTGTTGCGTTGCTGTCGGGGCTGAATTTGCCCTTGTAGTCACTGACCTTGTACTAATCTTGACGATGCTACCTGTACGCACTAGGGTGCGTATATATACTCTTTAAATTCAAAAGGATTGGAAGCGGAGGTACGTTTCGAGTAAGCGTTTTTTCTTTTGCGCACTAGCGTGCGTCTGACAATGCTAAAATTTTCACGTTTTTTCTAACGTTAGAAGCGTTGTTTCGTTTTTTTTTCTCGCACACCTAGGCGTGCGAGCCTACTGGAATCATTGATCATCGAGCCCTACGGGGAGCCTATTATGACTCACGTTGAGGCTCAAATCAAATCACGTTGAGGCTCTGGTGGAAATGAGGCTCAAATCAAATCAAACTAGCCGTCTCTATCGCAAAAACATATCGCTTCCCCATATACGTCGTATTCTCAGACAGTCTGAGTGTCCTCACCCAGCTTAAAACACTGCACTATGAACATCCAGTTTTACGTAAGATGCAGCACGATCTCTTTGTGATGACCGAGACGGGCCAGACAGTGGAATTCTGCTGGATCCCCGGGCACGCGGGAATAAGAGGAAACAAACTTGCGGACTCTCTTGCTAAACTGGCATCTACTCAACAAGAACAATTTTTTGCAATACATCACCGGGACTGGTTCCCTATCATCTAATCCCATATAACATCTCGATAGGATGAAATGTGGCAACTGAGTGGACAAAAAATGCTTTCAGTCAAACCCTCAGTCGGAAAATGGGAAACAAAGTTCACCAACAGAAAAGACCAAGTGTTCATCAACCGCTTGTGCACGGGACACACGTGGATAACTCACAACCACCTGATGGATGTCGACATAGGACCAAACCCGCCACCTTGCCACTGTTGCCACCAAGTGGCTATTAGCGTGAAACACTTACTGATGGATTGCAACGCACTCGCGGCAGCCCGACGAGCGTTCCTAGATCACCCGTGCAACCTACAAAGCCTACTCACGGACCCAACCTACCGTTAAAAGCTCATCGCTTTCGGAAAACACACCGGACTATACGAAGCTGTCTAAACCTCAAACAACTGTGCAAATGATGTGGTCTCTCCACCCCATTACAGAAATAACAACACATTGTACGAAGTACGCATTAACTCTTTACTCTCTCGTGCGCGCTAAAACGCGAATATGCCACAATTGAAATATGTACCGAGTTGATCTTGACAAAACTAATATTTTCGCACGCGAGGCCGTGCGGACTTACCTGAATCAATGACGGTCGCGCCCTACGGGGGAGCCTATTATGACTCACGTTGAGGCTCTGGTGGAAATGAGGCCCAAATCAAATCAATTCTGGGGCCCTTCAGAGAAAAACCACACCCAGTTGATAAATTCTATACCGTTATAATTAGCCGACAGATCCAGGTGAGAAATCTCGCTCAACCTTGATGAAGAGCTCTTCGAGTGGGTCTGATATCGCCGGTCAAGATGACACAAGAGAGGGAGGTCGAAGTCATTACTTATGTTTCGTACAGTTGCTCGTGTCGATTTTCGCAGTGAATGGTTATGTTCTCGTATAAATGATAAACCCATGTAATTTCCTAATATATTTATACTAATGTGTCAAAATCTAATATCAATATAAAATATCTCATGAATCTCCGTTTGCAATATCCTAAATTTAACTCGATGACTAGCATTGAAGGCATATATGCAACATGACATACAACGAACTTGCAATACTGCATGGGTATCATTGAAATTCGATAGATATTAGTCCAGCTTAAAGGTATGGCCGATATTGAGGCGGAAAATGCGGCAATCTTCCCCTTGGCTGAAAACATGGACTACCAATACATACCCGATAAAAAATCAATTCATATACGATGAATCAATAAATGACAGCTGAGACTACTGAAAAGCAAAACAGCTGATTACTATCCGAGTGAAATCGGCTCTGGGGGAAATGGGGCTCAAATCAAATCCGAGTGAAATAATTTGCTTGCAACCCAAGTGTTGCAGCATGTTGCTTGAGTTTGACGCCACTCTGGTGAAAAGGAGGCCCAAATCAAACCAAAACAGACGGCACAAAATCAGCTGCAGAAGGTGTTAATTACCAGACACAAGACAAAATAAAACATGAACAATACAGAGACATTCATAACCTGAAAACCTACCCACACTTCGAGGTCATACACAACATTCGCGCACAAGCATGTCCGCTTTAAATTGTACGCACTATTAAAAACTGCCTCTGTAAATTTGAAAACTAACGATACTATCTCAATACGTGCAAACACACTTGCCTATGGCTATCCGGATACCTCCAAAAATCCATTGAAAGTAAACCTACCGTCACTATAAAGAGGAAAGGATGTGACTTGGCTGACATAAAGAGGTGTAAGCCTGGTGAGACCTCCTTTGGCGTATGTACTCGCGTGAATGACAAAAAATACGTCAACTTGACCATGTTAAAACCTGTAAATGTTTATAGTATGTAAATATTACCATGAAAGCATGTAATGAAAATTTATGAACACACAATATGTTTGATTGTCCTTAGAAACATGTGTTGCACAGGACACACGTGGATAACTCATTACCACCTGATGGACGTAGACATGGGACCGGACGCACCACCATGCCCCTGTTGCCACCAAGTGGCAATCGGCGTGAAATCTTACTTGTAAATTGTGATGCACTCGCAGCAGCCTGACGAGTCTTCTTGAGCCCCCCGTGCAACCTGCAACGCCTGCTCACAGAAGCGGAACACCGAAGAGAACTAATCGCTTTCGGAAAGCAAAGGGCCTATATGAAACCGTGTAAAAGTAACGAAGTCTGAATCATCTCTGATCCCAAACTCGCTGTCCTCCCTGCGTTTTAATTGAGAATTTTAATTTTAACTTCGTGCACGAAGCTGTGCAGAATCAACGGATCGTCGTGCCCTTAGGAGGAGTACTCCGTGACTGCACGTTGGAGCTCCGGTGGAGAACGGAGGGGGCTGCTACCACTCCTCGTTGCTAAACCTACTCTGTCTGCATTGAACCTGCTCTGTACATAGGTTAAATTTACTTTGTATCTGTGTTGAATTTACTTTGTATCTATGTTGAATTTACTTTGTATCTGCGTTAGGCCTACTCTGTATATGCGTTACACCTACTGTGTCTACGTTAAACCTACTCTTGATCTACGCTGCACCTACTTTGCCACTCTGCACTTGCCCTACGGGGGAGCCTGCATTAACTTCGCGTTGGGACTCTGGTGGAAAACAGAAGCAACTACTACCACGATTACTACGTTGAACCTACTCTGTATCTACGTTAAACCTACTCGGTATCAACGTTAAACCTACTCGTATCAACGTTACACCTACTCGGTATGTACGGTAAACCTACTCCGTATCTGCGTTAAACCTACTCTCTATCTACGTTAAACCTACTCTGTCACATTATACCTACTTGGTATCTACGTTGGACCTACTCTGTATCTACGGTAAGCCTAATCGGTATCTACGTTAAACCTAATTTGTATCCAAGTTAAACCTGCTCTGTATCTATGTTAAACCTGCTTGTGTCTGTGTTAAACCTACTCGGTAACTACGCAGTAATCCTCCTCTGTATCTGCGTTAAACCTACTGTTATGATCAACCTCAGCTTGCAGATATATGTCTCAATGTCAATCCAGACATTCTCGTAAAGCTCGAGTCTTTCGCACTGCGCGAGTAACAGTGTAGGTCTGTCAACCCTAGCATAGGTTACACGGTGGGAAACTTTTGCTTTGCGTATTTCCTATCGGGTGGCATGTTCACGACGGAAATATTCAGCCTTGAAAGTGTTTAGGTTGGAAAGTTTCGAACGGAATGTGTTGAGGCTGGAAAGCTACTACCAGCGAATGTCATACCCTGGAAAAATAAAAGATGGAATGTTGATATGATGGAAAACGTTTACGATCAAATTTCAACACGCTGGGGCGTGTTTTCAAATATTTTTCTAAAAACCGAAAGTGTTTACGCTGGAATTATTTTGCCACAAAAATTCTACCGTGGGAAGAATTCTAGCTTTGAACGAAAAGTGTTTAGAACGGAAAAATCTACGATGGAATTTATTTTCCCTGGAAGTTGTCGTTGGATGGTATATTTTTAGCTGTAACCTGACCTAACCAAACCTAACCTAGCCTAACCTAACCTTACAAGAAAGAAGTATAGTGTTTTTTGTATCGTCCACATACCCAAATAAAATAATTTCCAGCTTAAACACTTTCCGTTCAAAACAGATTCCGCCCAAAACATTTTCCGGCTGAAATACATTCGACTGAATCAAGTCGCCCACAACAGACGATTCGATCGTAAGCACTCTAAGCGAAAAAAAAATCCGTCGTAAATAGTTTCTATCCTGAATAATTCGATACTATCAACTTTCCATCCTAAACCCGTTCGCCCCAATTCCCTTTCTGAGCAAAAACGTTACCTGCCAATAAACAATATGTTCCAGGCTACATGTTTTCGATTGAAAATCTTTCCTTCGTAAAAACTCGATCGAAAACAGTTTCCAGCTAAAATGAATCCGTAGAATTGTTTCCGTAGTAAACACTTTCGGGGCAAAATGATTCCAGCGTAAATACCCTGCCTTTTCCTATCACCCTCTAAAGTGTTTCTTTAAGCAAACGGCAGTTTGCCCCCATATTAGATTACTTGACCGAGAAACGTTGACAAGTGTATGTCATTTGGGTCGTCATGTTAAAATCATCAAGGCAGCAATTTGTGGCCGGGATCCGATAACGAAGAGGGGCCGTGTTTCACTCTCACAGCCCAGGGTAAGCTTAAATTTGTAACTGAATATGAAAGGAGTCTGTAATTCCTTCACGGCTAAATTTATTTGTATGCCAATGAGGGTCAAGGATTTGGGATAACACGCCCCTCAGAGTGACCAAACTGTAGAGTGGTTCTCTTATTGGAGGATCATTTCATACACATGAAGTAAGGCCCACCCATATGTTAGTAGTTCGGTGGTGAAATGATTGGGACTTCACAGTTCGTAGCAGAACTGTTTGGGAGGAGGTAAGCCCCATTAGAACAGCGACTGAAGCTGGTTATCCCTGTTATATAGGTGTTCTATAGGTTGTTGTTAACTCAATGTGATAGTTTGCTTGATAATAATTATACGTTGTGAGAAATACTTTCATATCTAGATGCGTGTAATGTTTCCTTCGGTGTTTATATGTCTTGTTTTTTGTATCTTCCTACAGGGTGGGTTTACTTTTCTGTTCTGCTCAGTTTGATATCTACGCTCTACACTGTTACTTCTCTGTTCTGTTCAGTTTGACTATCTACACTCTACACTTTTTCTGTTCTGTTGTGTCTGTTAATATCACAATCATTATTCATGCTCGTTTGAGAATTACCTTGTTGACATGTTATTATGTTCATAACTCAAAATAATATGATAAAAATAACTTGTTATCATTTAAACCTTCTCCACCTTTAACGTATTTTAACAACCTTCAAACTTAAGTTCATAACACTACTCCGTATCTACGTTGAACCTACTCTGTATCTATGTTAATCTACTTTGTATCTGTTAAATCTATTATGTATCTATGTTGAACCTACTCGGAGTTTGCGTTGGAACTACTCGGAATATGCGTTGAACATACTCGGAATCTGCGTTCAACCTACTCGGAATCTACGCTGCACCTACTTTGCCACACATCAAATGCCCTAAGGGGGAGTCTACATTAACTTCGCTTTGGGACTCCGGTGGAAAACTGAAGCAGCTACTACTACTCGGAATCTGCGTTGGTCTTACTCGTAATCTACGCTGCACCTACTTTGCCACTCTTCAATTGCCCAGCGGGGGAGTCTACATTAACTTCGCGTTGGGACTCCGGTGGAAAAGTGAAGCAACAACCACTACCACAATCGACGTCAAGCTAATCGGTCGATAGTTGCTATGCGATTGTCGGTCATCTTTTCTGAAGATTAGCGTGACATTGGCTTGTAGAGGTCCCCAATTGACCCTACATTATCATAATAACACTAAACACATTATACGTGCATCACAAGCACCTGTTGTTATTAAGCAATCGCCTCTTTTGATCTCATTGTTCGCATGTTTCGGTATATAGCTACGACATTTCTGTTCAGCTAGTACAAATATGAAGATCCTACACATAATTTCAATGCAATAACATTTATTCAGTTAATACACGAATAAATGCACAGACACTAAGGCACTAAAACGCTATTAAATATTTATCATTTGAATAAGTTTCAGATATTTTTCTTCAGACCCATGCTGGCAAGACCATCCATTCGTCTGTTCACATTTCTAGAGGCTCAATTCCTATAACATCCGAGGCAAGCTCACGTGTCTCTCTAGACGTTTAGTATTGTTTTATTTAATTTAAACATTATTTTTTGTTGGGGAGCACGAGACTGCTATACCTCTGCCTCAACCGATAACAAGTGTTCTTTATATATCGCTTATACGCTATAGGAGAGTAAATTTGTAGGTAGGCTAGAGGTCTCAAGCACAAACGGGTTCATTTTCCCTTCACCATTTTCAGGAATGTACGTTGATCGCTTTTGTGCCATTTAATAACTGACGTCAAAGTAATATGATGTCCATAAATATATGGCATTAGTGATAACATAACTATCATTGTCAACACAAGGGCTTACCTAAACCTTACGACTCCTAAGACTCCCACAAAAGAACAGGTATGAAATATTATAGTGTGTATGAAGTATTGATCACTATGAAATGCCTGTTTCTCATTTCTTCAGGTAGCTAATAATTATTGTGGTATGTTATTCTAAATTCTTGGTAGCCAGATTAGACCACCCATATTTCTATATTCACCTGGGTGCTGATAATTAGTCATAATTCTTGCATCCACATAGGTAGAAACTTCCATGTAGATTCCTAGACACAACTTGTCTTTGTAGGCCCGTTCCAGTTATTACAATGTATTTATATCACTCATACATTATCCTTGATTAGCTATAATAGGCTGATCAATTGGTATCCAGTTCACATGGTGTAACATTTTTTATACTGGAATTCTATTCCCACACCATGGCTACAATTAGTGTAATGCAAGCGTATGTGTAAATGAATTGGCTTTTACTTGCATATCCATAAATTCCCCAATAATTGGATGATCAATTTAGTATACTTTTTACGTTATGTTCTTCATGTGTGAATCTTAATTCACTTCCATAGTTTAACCTAAATTAGGCAGCATAACTATCATCTTTGGATAAAGATAAGAATCAAACCATGTTCTAGATAATAATTCGTTGTTATGTGCTTGTGTTTTAGACTGCAATTAATTTTTATACAAAAACCTACTAGGATGGAAATTTTAGTTATATATTCTTTTACCCACCCATTTTTTTTGTCTGTATTGAGGCAAACAGAATAAGGTGGGAGTTCCCACAATGTTGCCTCGGCTGAAAAGTGCATTTCTTCTTCCAGCCCTTTCGTTGGCCTCGGAAAAAAGTAGAAGTCCAAGAGGACCAAGGCTAGAAGACTGAAGAGTTGATTAAGGACAGTTTACAGTCCACTTCAGTCAAGACCACGAGCAGGACCCGTGGACCAAGTCAAACTCAGATCAAGTACAAGAAATACCAACAATATCTTCCTTGCTTTTTCTAGCATCCTTACCTCGTAACAAGTAAAGTGCAGCTTTGCTAATACACCAAGCCCGAGATTACAGTTTTGCTTCATTCCAAACCCTTATAGCTACCAGGCGGAAGCTTACTACGACCTGCCTAAAAACAATTTCATTCAATTCATGGAGTCAGACGTCTAATGCCCAAGTATGACACATATTCAAATTAAACAGTTGCGCCTTACTTGGGAGCCTATTATGACTCACGCTGAGGCTCTGGTGGAAATGAGGTTCAAATCAAATTAAATTTATTCATTAGTTTCATCATTGATTGTATTGCACTTCGAAAACGAAGTGCAAGTATCAATTTATTTCATCCCCAAATCTGTGACTACTTGAGTAGCTACCATTAATTTTCACTCAAATCAAGTTCTAGTCACATCATAAACTGAAGGCTACTTTCCAGTTTTTGGGGACCTCGTCACTCGCCATCGATAGATTGAAGATGTGCGCCAAGGACTCCGATTTTTTTTTTCGAGTTTCCTTAAGAACTCATGGGGGTTGTTCATCGGGACCAATCGATTTGTAAATGTTCAGTCCCTAGTTATTTGACAACTTCCTCTCTCGTGAATACAATGTCGTCGAGGGTGACTTCCCCATCTAAACAGTATCTCGTTCGTAGCCGGGGCCCTTACCTGTGAACACTGAGCATAAAAAGCTATTCAGGATACTGCCATGTCCTCAGGTGACGTTCTGAAGACACCATCTTCATTTATTAGTGAGCCAACTGAGTCCCTAGCAATTCTACGCTTCACAAATTGTGAGGTCAACGCTCGAGCATTTTCCGAGCTGGGATAAGAGAATGGATCTAATTCAGAAAATTTAATAATTCAAAACATTTGAATTATCATTGACCCAAATCCTAATACAGCCATATCCGAGATTATAAGGTGCTTTTTTTGAAGGAGCAAGTTATCCCACCTCAATTCATATTGAAAACATGGAATATAATTTCCTCCTAGATACTTTAAATTTCTTACCTTAGTAGCTATGGATCTTTTTCAAAGTTAGTCACTACTGACTGAAGAACATTACCTGCAGTTGTAATGTCACTGGTGTTATATATTTACCTTGTTGGGTATTGTTGACAAATATGCTATTTCCTCAAGGTAGCAATGACTCCTATCTCATTCTGAAATATGTCCTGTAGGTTTTCATTTTGGTGCAGTTTTATACCATCTAAGTGAGTCAACATAGCTTCCTACTCTGAAAGAGAGATGATAAAGTTAAAAACCTTCATTCAGTCACTAGAAAGTTAAATAAAAAAAAGTTCACTTGTAGTACGAACAAGTTGTAATGTTATGTTAATAAGTCGTTTAATTATCCCGAAAATAATAAACAACGTTGGTATAATGGTTCGCCCGTAAACCGTTCTGCGGTGTGTTTCCAACATACTTGATGAATGATTTCTGATAACTAATTTTCATAAATTTGTTGTGTTTGAAAATGTCTCATGGCATTGTGTGTTGTTGTTCCTGAATCATTAATACCCTAATAATTCCCTGCTGTGCCATGTTTGTTTGTATATGACTGTACCTACAGTTCCTATGTCGTGTGTTTTATTCTTTTGCTATGGTAATTTTATGCGTTGCTATATGCATGATTTCTACTATTTCTCTATACATGATTTCTACTATTTACACTACTGGTTATATATACACAAAAGCATGTACAAATTGAAATAATTTGGATTGACTGCGTAAATGTAGTGTGATTGCTGATCACTACAAACTCCTCAAAAGGGCCGCGTTGGCATCACGAACGCGAGTCGGTTCACCAAGGTAAACCGGTTCTGGACCTGCTGAAATGCATCCTAATCTACGCCAACCCGTCGATGTAGGGCTTGGGTTCGATCCGCGGATGTGTTGGTCCGATGTATCGACTTAGTCCCGGTTTTCAGTTTCCGGGCAGCTGATGACCTCTTGGCGTAAGGGGAAGTAGGTACTCCGGGTTTAAGTCTAGGGGTGGAAGCGAGTTGTAAGCTCACATTTAGCACCGGTAGCCCTGACATGGGCTTAGGGGGTGATGCTTGCTGCTGTTGCAGACACTTGCCCAGGACGTCACGGTAGGAAGACAGGGCAAAACCACCAAGACTCCTTCGTGATTGAACTGGGTCCCCGAGGTGCTTCTCCATCCAGCTGTAGAGCATGGAGTACCAACTCATTAACTTTTACTAGCTTCCTCATTTGTTTCGCCAGGTGCTGGCTAGCCTTCTCCATATCGGATCGTAGGTTTCTACTAAGGGTGGTAGCAAAGCTTTCAAGGTCACACTTGGTGCTAACAAGGTCCTCTTGGACCCCATTCACCTCGGCCCTCACCTCCATAACTGACTCACGTACTCGTCGGGTCGCCACGGCCTCACTGATTACGGTTCGCAGTGGGTGCTCGAGGATGAAGACCGTGGCAGCAGGGTCCCCGTCCTCTTTGTCGTCGTCCCTCCTCCACAGGCCCTGGAAAGTCTCCAGGACCAGATCCATCCCGACGTCCAGCTCGAAGAAACTGCAGACAAAGTTCCATACGTCCTGCTCCTTGAGGTATCTGAAGACGTGCCTGCTCGTCCTGCTTGAGCAGAGCTCCAGACAGGGCGGCATCCTCAGGCGTCGTCCAAGGTAATCTTCGCACTCCTTCCGGCTCGCTCGCGCTTATTTACACAAATTTTTGGTACTTATTACAGGTTTCACAATTATTTACGACACTTAATACAGCTCCCACACTTATTTACTGGAAATTTATTTCCAGATAATTTTCACTTAACACAACTCTCAATTAATAAACACAAATGAGAGCGCAAAAAACGAACACAAAAGAAAGTCTGTAAAAAAGAACACAGAACAGAATGTGCAAAAAAAGAGCACAAAAAATAGTCATCAACTGCATCATTCTGATGTAAAACAACGGCACTGTATAAAATTATATCTTCCTGCCGAGGCTGGGAGACATATATGAATACTCTGAGTTTTTCTGCTGAACAACAAGGGTTGCTGTTGATCGTTGTTGTAGTTAGTCAAGAGAGGTAGTGGTATTCCTAAGTTCAGTACTGGGCCCTGTGCTGTTTCTGATCTTTGTGAATCATATAACAAATGGAGTACTGTCTTATTTTAAATCGTTTGATGACGACAAGCTGTTTCTTTGGTACAGGAGGGTGAAAGAATCTGCTTGCTGCTGCTGAATTATCTTGTCTGCAATCGGATCTGCTCAGAGTCAGCTTGGGGCAAACATCAACATGAACTTGACCAAAAGTCCAAATGATTACAAAAGGGGTGAAAACCATCGCCATACCAGGACCAGAACATCCAGTAAATCATCTTCTGAAACGTAAAACGAAGGAGATGCCAGGTACATTGATGAAATTCACAAAGTTGCAATACGGATTTACACCTCATAAACATATATTCAAATGATTTACTTTCAAATCGTACAACAACAATTAAATAACTAAGTAATTTCTCTACTTTACCCTATACAATAAATCATTACCTATGATATATGGATTTGTCCACTCTTTAGATACCTCCACCCATGGGATATCGGCACTTACGGGAGACTTGACCACACAGGAAACACAGACTCACAGAACACTTGCACGCAATAGGTAGCTTCCTAACCAACCCCCATTGCTCAATAAAGCACTCGCCGAAGACTTGCACTCACACAACAACTCTAGGGATACCTGCAGTCATGGAATACGTGCACTCTTGGGCACCTCCACTTATGGGTTATCTGCACTCATAGGAGACTTGCACACTCAGGAAACATATACACACTCGAGGGATATACATAATTGACACTTGACACCTACAATGAATAAATGGAGTGTTTAAAATTAACATTAAATACAAAATCGATGGATAACTTCTCCAAAAAATCTAAAACACAGGATTTGATCTAATATTTAGACGTATTTCATTCCAATATTTCCAACACAGCAACAAATTTAGTGTAATGAATACATATTAAAATCATAATTCTATTATAATATTTCAAAATCGTATAGGAACAATAAAATAGCTAAGGTATTATATATTATACCCAATAACTATGACAAACGAGGTATCCTACCAGAACCAAATGATGTATGCTACTCATATACACCACGTGTATGATCAATTAAGATATGACCCAGACGCAGACATATCCAACACAAGTATCCCATGAGTATGATCAATCTATACGTGTTACCGATATAGGTTACAAGCCTCTAGAATCAGGATTCTCATGGGTGTGGTTAAGTTAGCTTAGGTTAGGTTATGATGAGTGTGAATAACATATGTGTAAGTGATGTAGCTCTTTGATATATACTGACATGCCTAGGCCGTCTTAAACGATCCATGCAGATGCAGGTAACAGATTAGATCATGAAATCTGTGACATAGAACAAGATGACTGCTGCATCGTACGGCAAATTATTTTATCCAAGGCTGATCAAACAACAAAATAGAGTTACAATTTTAAGCAGACACAAACCCATTACAAGATATATGAGAATAGGATACAAACCCATGCACACTCACCCAGTATATAGCGAAGATTAACTAAGTAAACGTACGGTTTATATATATAACCAAGTCCTAAATTAAATGAACAAAGTAAATCTACACTAATGGCATATGGTATATATA
>SDVV010020858.1:0-13241 GCA_016164225.1 Gammarus roeselii | reverse complement strand
TTGTGAATACCTTTTTTTTTAATACAAATAAAACAATTCCACGGAAATGAGACACGAATGGATATCGAATTGAATAGAGTCGATACAATTACTGAAAAGAACTACTGAAAATGAACTTTGTTCTCGAGTTCTTATTCATTGCCTAATCGATTCTGCAGCAGTAGCTCAATCTTCATCATCCATGAACTGCTCATAACTGCTTGCACAACTGTATGCCTCTTATTCCGCTGCATTTTGTCTCATGATCCTACAATAGTTGAGGAACCCATGTAATCGGACACCTTGAATCTTTTTTGTACATTTTGTACATTGCATATATCTTCATTGATTAGCTGACATTTGCATTTATTTCCGAACGACGTGTAACACTCCTGAACTTTTTTTTATTAGTTTCAACATATTCTAAGTGTTACTCTCGTTTTTTTTGTAAATCATTCGAAACAGGGCTATATAATTTTGTGTTATTCAGTCCTTCACACTAAAATGAGATATCAAGTCGTCATGTCACGCTTTCCCCCACCACGCTGTATTCTATAACACCTCACCTTGATCAGGAGCTGCGAGGGCTCGTGTTCCATTATCTGCTCGTGCAATCAGTGCTACTTTCATTGTCACACACCTTGTGGTCCCACGGCTACCATGACAACGTTGTATTGGTTTGGACAGCTCTGTAAACGTCATCAACGAAAGATCACTGCAAACGTCTACGTATCCCACCATAGAGCCATATATTGACCGAGAGGAAGGGTACCTTGAATAGAGGCAGATATCTCTACTGGTATTGCAAAACTTATCGAAAGCATTCGACAGTGTAAGCTATACAATTTATTTCGGCAAGCTTCGCAAAATCGGAATAGGCCCTACTAGGTTCGAAAGTTATCTGATGAATCGCCAACAATCAGTTAAACTCGAAAACGCAACTATGTCAAATTCGGCCACAGTTGCCTTTGGGCACTCAAGGTTTGATACCTTGATCTTTGTTGTTCCTTGTTTTTGTAAATGACATCGACTGTAAAATATCAAAAAATCAAGCGAAAATTGTAATGTTCGCCGAGGATGTTCAGATTTTGCTTTCCCGAAAACCGTCAGATCTGACTGCGCTGAAAGACGAGGCTGAGACAGCCGTAACTAATCGGAAATCTTGGTATGATAATAATGAACTCAAGCTCAACTCTGAAAAAACAAATGCATCTTGTTCGGCTCGAACTCAAAAAGGAAAGCAGTTCCAATGAATTTCTCAACAAGGATAGGCAAATCTGACATTCCTGTTGGAGATAAATTTATAAGCCTTGGAGTATGGTTTGATCCCGATCTTTCCTTCAAACACCACGTAACTTCTTCGTGTTCCAAGCTGAATGGAACACTTTTGTTCCCAAACTCCGCAATATAAGAATTGGATTTCAAATCAAGACCACTGTCTTTCAAATTGGGGGAAATTCAGCAAAACTCAGAGAGAGAAATTGCAACGTTGGATAAACTTTGCGGCAAGAACAACATGCGATGGTAAGCACAGAAAATGAGACCACGTAAGTCCTCTCCTCATAAAATTACAGTGGCTCAATATCGACAACAAACTGGCACTCCATGAGTCGATCAGAATTCATAAAGATCTTCCAGAAAATCATTCACCCGGCAGCTAAAGAGACATATATTCTCGAGGGGAAAATAATAATCGATTCATAAGAAATAATGATACTCTGCACGTTGAACACAGGAAAACAGAAACTGCCTTTCGACTTTTTTCGATCACTGGACCAAAATCCTAGAACAACCTCCCAACAAGCCTCAAGAATCTTGAATCTAACAAGTCCTTCAAGAATAGGCCAAATGAACAACTATTGACCAGCCAATTCAAAACGGTAACTTTGCCCACAAACACAAGCTAAATGCATATTACCGGTAACCATGGAGATGCATTCTGTTCATGAGCATGTCCGAAACCACTACCACTATAACTCTCAACATTGAAGCACCATCTACTCGTTTTTACTCTGACGATAAAATGTTCTCAGTGTTGCAACCGATAACAATTGTCTTTGCCAACTACCATAAGTGGTAACTAGCGTTTGGTCTATTTCTATGTATTAAATATTCCAGTCGTTTTAGTATAAATAAAATACGAACTCAGTCTTTTCGAGGAACAATAGGCAGCTTCTAACTTCGACAAAGGTTAACTCGATTTTATGATAATTCATTGAATTATTTAATTCAATTACCGTACCATTTTTGATGATACAATCATTGTCTTATAAGCTAATATATTGCTTTGTCTTCTATAACAGAAGTATATTCATCCGACTTGTGTACTCCATCATTGGATTATCCTGATTGTCATTCATTTAATCATTTCCTAGCGGTCTCGAAGTGTGTATTTTGTATATTCAGTTGTTTGGTATGCATTTTATGTATAACTTTTTCTGTAAAACTTATGTCGCCTATTCACCCCATCATTAATATAATGATGGTTTAGACCCATCTGTATAATATGTTAGCGTTTTTCGATTTCCCATCCCTATATTGTATTAATATTTTCTACATAATTCATGTCGCCCATCCACATCTTTGTCATCGTACAATAATGTAGACTACTCATTACCATATGTTAGCACATTTTGATCTCCCAACCCCATGTTCTCGGGACTCTAACCCCATGCATGCGTGATTTACCGCCCCATGTACTTGTTATTTTCTACACCCATGTATTTTGCTATTTATCCACCCCAAGTATTTCTTATTTTTCAATCCCGTTGTCACTGGTTTTCCCAACACTATTTAGTCGAACATATTATGTTAGAATAGACATTTTATGTATGTGCACAGATGATACAATTGTAAATAATATTTCGCTCCATGTAATCCGAACCGGCGGCCCCTAGAGATGAGCTGTGACGAATTCGAAAAGACCTTTCGAGGAACGATAGGTAGCTCCCAGCTTCAACAGAGGCCAACTCGATGAGAAAATAATTTATTGGATCATTTCTACCATTTACCGTACGATTTTGAAGATACAATCATTGTCACATAAGCTGATATTGTGCTTTATCTTCTATAAGAGAAGTATATTAATTTCGATTTTATGTACTCCAGTATCGAATTATTCTGATTGTCAATCATTTAATCATTTCCTAGCGATCATGAAGTGTATATGTTCAGTGCTATGCATATATTTTATGAGTAACTTATGTCATCAATTCCCCACCTCATTTTTCATTTATTGTTTTACACCCATCATTACAATATTTTAGCGCATTTCATCATGAAATATGTATACCCAGTGTTACGTATCTATTTTATGTATACTTTATGTCTTATATTCAATCCTTTATTATTCATATTTTACCCCATCTTTTCAATATGTTATCGCATTTCGATTTCCAAACCACATGTTCTCAAGATTTCTTAGCCCAATGTGTTTGCGGTTTTCCCAATCCTATGTATTTCGTAATTACCCAACCCCATGTATTCTTGATCGACCCACCCTGTGTATTTCGTGCCAGGCATTCCTGATTCTTACCTCAAATAAGACGTTGTCTGTTGATCATTGATAATAATATTCTAATTTATAATCTGTTGCATAAAATCAGGACCGGCGGCGAATTCAAATTGAATTTATTTTACGGTAATTCAAATAGTGTTCATGGCAATAAAATTTTATGTGTAATATTTAAAAAAAATTAAACTCATTGCCAGATGATGGAAATGAATGGTTTATTAATAATAAAAAAAATTGGTAATGTTACACAATGATACTTCTCATGATACACGTAAAGGTGCAATACTCAAACTGTATTGCTCCATCATTGTCACATATCTCTTCAGTTTAGCTGGTGCTGTCGTATTGATTCAATCCTCCACATCAGCGTTCATTGCGCTACGAAAATGCAACGTTCCATTTCCTCCTGATAGCAACGTTCTTACACGTCCCTCGAAAATTTCCAGTCAATATTTGCATTAAACTTGGTTTCTAATTGTATAATTTTACTACGAAAAATAAATTTCGGTTACGAAAATGTAATCAGTTCAATGACGTAATATTGATCCGCATCGAAAAATTGTGCTATTGCTCTAAAAATGTCTCCGTGTAACGGTTCATGAAACGGAATTTGTTAAACATTATCATAATCTTCGACTCCGCCTAAAGTATTGCTTCCACGCTCTTTAGAGATACATCTGGATGTCACTCCTCACTACAGGTATAACATCACTTTGCTGTCATGACACTTCTGAAGCCTCAGCGGCCTAGAAGGCCTTGACTACAAGAAATGAAGCTGGATTATTCATATCATATCACTTCTTAAAGGTGACTGGTGCCTCTTCGTTTCGTCCATATATTACTGCTTCCTCGATTATATCGGGAGGACGTATTGGAAATAAATTAAAAAAGTTACTGCTTCACCGGATCTGAGGATACTGAAACAAGTCATGCATGAAGTTGAAACTAAACGTTTCAAGCAATACTGGAGCACCATAAGTGGATACAGCAGGAAATAATCAGGTGGCTATATTTTAGTCAAGCAGTTAGCTTAGCTAAAATAAAGGAGCTCCTCCAAATTATGTGGCCGTAGGAAACCGATTGAACTTCCTCTACAGGAACGGACCAACCGAAGCAAACACTTTTAGATAATGAAAAAAATCATATGTTCTATCTAATCTGCTGCTTAACACCCGTGAAAAAAATATTATATAACTGAAGGACCCTCTCAATATGTGCGCACGTGTTCCTCCTGGGAAATATATTTATAATGAATACGTGAAATATTGAATCGTATATGAATAAAAGTCATCTTCGTCAAATGTTAACGAGTGACGGGGAACAAGCGGTCACAGGCATTGTATTCCCACACACATAGTCGTGATTTGTTCGAAAAACCTGAACACTCATCTAGCAGCACCGAAGGCCGGCAATGCATCGGGCACGCTATAATTTCAGCCACCATAATTAAATACTGTATATGCTTTATAATTTGTTGGGTTTACCTATATATTTCTCATTAAATAAAGTTGCATCGATAGCGTCAGCTTTTTATCCCAAATCAAAGTGACTGAAGTGGAGTTTCCTGATCAATTCTAACAACTTTGGAACGGTTCTGATTTTCTAGATGAGAATAGACTCTTTAGCAAAAGTGCCTGAGGAGCAGCCACCTCACGAAATAGTCAATTTCGGCAGACGGGGTTCTAGTTATTGTCTTCATCAGAAACCATTCACTCTACTTGAGAATGATTGTCTATGAATTCATGATGGATTACAGCGCTCGTGGGACGCATGTGAGTACCACATATTCGTTATATGTTAACACATTACATATGCAGAGTGTTCATTTAATAGTGCTTTCTTTAACCCTTATAATATAAAAGATTTGTCATGTATTGTTTCTTACTTAGTTGAAAAAATTAGGACAAATTGAAGCTATAATTGCCAATTTAAATATAATTTACTAAGTCTTTACAGTTCAATTTAAGAATCTCAACCACCGTTGAAAAATCGGTTATGTTCGGGCTGTTAAACAATTATAATTGTAAGATATATCATTTTTCCCATGGGCGAAAAGTAGAGGGAAATATTAGGAATAAGTGAATTGGATTTGACAAACAAGCAGCTAACAGTTATCTGCACTTATGGACGAATGTAAACATTATTTGGAACTGAATTGAACTCCACTTGAGTTGATGCAAATTTTTCAAAATATAATGACGTAGCTGTTGATGAAAAAAATGGTGGTCGTGCTGAGACTGAACTGCTAATCCGGATAAATTCAGTGCACTATAGCATTGTAGTACCTAACTTGTCACTTGCTGACAAGCTAGGGTAAAATACTGATATTACGTGTGGTTTAATTGACGTTTTTCGAAAATCAGAAGTTTCCTGACACTCTTATTCATGTAGACGGGTAAACAAATATCATCGGTTAAATTGCTAATCCTACTTGGCTTAGCAAGGTGCACCTCAAACCGTCGTGCTGCAGAGGCCATCTTTTAGATTTGGATCACGATTGAGAGAGTTTTGTTAACCTAGTAGACAGTCAGGCCTGATAGGGGTATGAAAATAACATGGTCGCGTGCGGAATTCGGTCGTTTAATGGATGCCCGGCAGTATGTAAGAACAATAAGAAAAATTGAGTCTCCGTGGAGGCAAATTAGTTCCTGCGTGAGCAACTATTGAGTGGCGTGCAGTAGGAGAAGGCGTGTTCGTCTAATGATATGGATGAGCGGTTGTTAATCGGGTGAACGAGGATCATGGTGGATGTAGCAGAACACGTGCTCGTCAAGAGAGAAGAGTGAGTGGGCCCTCTGGTGATTGGTGATATCATTAGGAAGAGCTGAAAGAGAGCTCGTCGAGATCGAAGAACGAGCGGAAGATCATTGGGTGAGAGGATTGGTGTTCATGATGGGGAGAGCAGAGCAAGTTCTCGACGAGTCAGCACGGTGGGCAGAGGGTTGTCGGATGAATGGGAGTTTTATAGGGCTAGCGGACTAGACCAGCAGGTGCCATCATGTTACGGCGGTGTAAAGAGCTTCTTAGTACAGATGTCACTCTCAGGCCTGCCTTTGTGGTCTCCTGTCTCTTCCTTCATCGCTGGTGACGGTTAGAGTGTCATGACGTTCGATGGAGCGAGGCAACTGCCTTTATGGTGTACAGGCTCTCTCTACAATGCTGGTAAATCCCAGAACACCACGACGTCAAATTGCATCTTCGACCTCTATGTACGGTACCATGGCTCTTCCTGCATTGCTGGTGACCTCAAACGCTCTAACTTTAGATGACGCCACGGGATCGCCTTTATGGTGCTTTGACTATGGGTGCGTGGCTGGGGACCAACAACAGCGCCCACATGGCAGGTGTTGAGGCCAGTGCTGTCTTTATGACGTCCATGTTCAGCTTGCTTCGCTGGTGACTCCCAGAGCGTCAGAACGCCATGGGGCGTCTTTTTAGCCCTTGGCACCTTGGCTCTCCTTGAACCGCTTGTGACGCCGGAAAAATTCGCTGGTTGTCCGTGAGCCGAGGCTGCATCCATAATGGATAAGCCGCCTTTCCTCGTCAGCACACGTAGGAAGGGAAAAAGGCCTACATGACAAATAGTAGAAAACTAGTGAGGGAAGCTTACTACTAATAATTTATTTTACAGAAGACCATTATTTATATCCGTTTGCAATGCGTTCTCATGCCTCAAAACTACTACATTGTAAAAGTCCTACCAACAGAAACCCTGATGTCCATTCGAAATAACTGACGATGATGTGACAATCATTCTACTTTATTTTATTTTGTCGATACGAAAAAACTGAAATCTTCATGACCTGTCTTTTCGTCATGATCTGTTTGACAAAGTTATACGATAGTTTGGAATCCTTCCTCCTGTAGACTGAGATGTTGCAATGTATTAACGCTAAATGGCTTCCTGCCTTAGGAACTCTTTACCCGTAAGCGGCAAGTGTTTACTCCGTGCCCATTTCATTATTGCTGTGTTTAGACACTGAAAACCACCAGACCTATTGGAAATCATCGATAAAAGGGTGACATTTGAATTACCTTATGTATGCCGTGTCTGTATGTAAAACGCATGAGCATCGTCCTATTTTTTTTAGCGTAGTAAATAATTTGCATGAATGAAATTTATTTCATATATAACTTAGCGACCGCATTTTCCTTATCCGAATGTATTCATTTTACCGTGTTGCACGCATCAGTCACTAGTTACCAAGCAATAACTTCTTGTGCACGTCACAATAATTGGGGATCATCCTTCCCCTTTCCCAGACTCTTATTTCCCAAAGCGGCAGTAAACCGAAACTGCCTTGTCAGCGAGGCAGACCATCTCTACAGTACTAGCTAGCATACATTGCAGTCATCGAGTACTGGTACGCATGTGATTTCAGTATTAGTGTGAACAGTAACCATGATTGCTTGCATAATTTTGTTGCAGCAATAGTGCAAACATTTGCTTGCAGGCCCGCACATCGCCAGCGAAACATTAATGCAAACAATTGCTTGCAGGCCCGCACATCACCAGTGAAACATTAGTGCTAAACATTTGCTTGCAGGCCATCATATCACCAATGAAACATTAGTGCAAACAATTGCTTGCAGGCCCGCACATCGCCAGTGAATCATTAGTGCAAACACTTGCTTGCAAGCCCGCACATCACCAGTGAAACATTAGTGCAAACAATTGCTTGCAGGGCGGCACATCACCAGTGAAACATTAGTGCAAACAAATGTTTGCAGGCCCGCACATCACCAGTGAATCATTAGTGCAAACACTTGCTTGCAGGCACGCACATCACCAGTGAATCATTAGTGCAAACACTTGCTTTCAGGCCCGCACATCACCAGTGAATCATTAGTGCAAACAATTGCTTGCAGGCCCGCACATCACCAGTGAATCATAAGTGCAAACACTTGCTTGTAGGCCCGCACATCACCAGTGAATCATAAGTGCAAACAATTGCTCGCAGGTTCGTACATCACCAGTGAAACATTGGTGCAAACAATTGCTCGCAGGTTCGTACATCACCAGTGAAACATTAGTGCAAACAATTGCTTGCAGGCCCGCACATCACCAGTGAATCATAAGTGCAAACAATTGCTCGCAGGTTCGTACATCACCAGTGAAACATTAGTGCAAACAATTGCTCGCAGGTTCGTACATCACCAGTGAAACATTAGTGCAAACAATTTCCGTGCAGGCGCTCCTATTATCAGTGCAGTATTAGTCGAACGATTTTTAGCGTTCTGGTCGCCAGTTTCAGTGGAGTATTTGTGTTCACTGTTGCGGTAAAGGCCGTTCAGTAACAATGCAGCATCAATGCAAACAGTTCTTCTCCAAGTCACTCAGAATAAGCGCAGCCATATCAAACACTTTCAGGAACGATAGCAATCATACAGGAAATATAATCATAGTTCAAGAAAGCATGGGATTCTTATATGGGACAAAAATTATGAATAGCACATATGTATATTCGCCCGACAGTAGATAATTATGTCTTCGTTTTGAAACAGGTAGACTTTTTCCCGTTCTGTCTCGTGAAACGTAATCTTCAGATCAAAATACAACCATGTATTTGTATCCATTATCAACGTCCTACATCTAATTTTGGTTCAACAGCCAACCATGCCCATTCGATGCCGAAACCTTCAAGCTACGACCCAATACACTCGCAATTATCTACATGACCGCTCCATCCATGTAGAGATTGAACAGCCAGGGAGACATATCACACACAATTTTTTTAGCATCTAAGTGGACACTCCACCTTACAGTAGATAGTTTCCTAGCTAAACCTGTGTTTCTGATCACATCACATTAGTTCCCTGGACAAATCAGCAGCAAATTATGGAATCGGCAGAAATGATTATTTCCGACAAAAAAGGTTGGATAGGGAAGCAGAGGATGCGTCATCCTCCAAGGCTAAGCCTGAGTAGCAAAATATCATGGAAGTCCTACAGCACAGTATATCATATGATTCACGGTAACGGAAGCTCTCCAACAACTACTTACGTCATCGTCCACCAAACACATTTGACGCACAATTCTTATGCAAACGCTGGCTAGCTGAATTATTCCATAATTTCCAATAAAAGTGTCGCAAAGCCATCATTATTCATGAGAAAATATTAATATGATTACATGAAGTTATTGATTTAATCAGCATCATCTAATATATATTATACAACATCTATGCATATATTTGTCAGCTAGTGCTTACTGGGAGAAAGATCCAACCCATTATAAGAGGGAAGCCATTCGGACTCTTGTGCATCCTTTTGTTGGTTTGACACAAGTGCGACGAACTCTGATGGTGAGAGACATCCACCAAGGAATCGGCCTGGATTGCTCACTGAAGTAATAATACTATTACGTTTTGTTTATTTATAATTGTTGAACAATTGTAATAAGAATACATTTAATCATGGGCATTACTTATTGAGTTTTGGATAATTAAGCTCTTAGCTAGTGTGACGCTATGGTCACCGGGTCGGCATGACTGCATGGTCGTTTCAAGACCCGCCACGACGACACTGAGAGTTACGACTGGTGGAGTGGGCGTTTTGTGCAACCTACGATTTTCTTATTCACAAACGAATCATACAGTTTTCAGATATTCATATTCACTCATCTTGCAAGATTTAATAGTGTGTTCGCTTGACTGTACCAACCGCATTTCAGTATGTGTGAAGGGGAATGGAAATGTGCATTTATCCAATGAGCTTACATCCTTTGTGAAATAGTTCAAATTTTGCAAAGTACACAAACGACACATTCATACCATACATCAACACATCGACACACAAGAGCACACGTTTTACATTCATTATCATTTGGAAATCATCCCTGGAAGTAATGTCGTTGAAGAGATATTCTGGCATATGACGTAATGGAATTTCCCGTCATGATGTGAATATCAGCGAACATCTTAACAGTATCTAGCATCAAAGAGATAAAGATTTTAACGTACGCAGCAGGCTCCGAAGCTGACTGTGGAAGAAGATTTTGCATTTATTTATTGTTGAACAAGAACCATTAATCAGTTTCATCGCGTACTTCATTTGCTTCTTGCCTCCCTTCCGTCCCGCTATCACCCGTACCATCTGCTCCCTTTATCCTCTTAGTCGAGTTATCATCCCCTCCACCTGCTGCTCGCGTATCTCCTGAAGCATATTGGCCCTTTCATTGAGCGACGTTCTTGGCCCAGTGTTTTTTTCCGCTCTAAATATATATGTTCACCATAAATCTAATCGAGTGAGGTCTGTTTCTTCGGCCTCTCACCGGTCAAGAACCCACCCTAAACTATTGAACCTCGGTTTGCATTTACGAGTTTACTGAGTCTAATGACCCTGACAAATTTTGGGTCACTGATGTTTGCGTTACCTAAAAAATTAAAAAATATTCATCTATACTGCTGTTGCTATGCATAATCCTTAGTGCTCTTTAATAATTTAACCATCTTCTTGATGCGAATAATTCATGGAACATTTGTGAATACAACATTTATCGTGTTCTTAAATAGGTACATCGCATATTATTTGGAAATGATACGAACTATAAATCAGATCTAACCGATCCGACACCAAAAATATATTACTATTCATCTAAAGAATTTGCTGATACCGTTGTTGTTTCTAATTTCATGGACACACTTATGTGTGCTGCAGTGTCAAGGGTTGGATGCTGTGTGATACAGTGGAGCCAAGTGTAGGATGCTAGGTCATGCTGCTGTGCTAAGTGTAGGAGGCAGTGTCATGCTGTTGTGTCAGTGTGCCAAGTGTAGGATGCTAGGTCATGCTGCTGTGCCTAGTGTAGGAGGCTGTGTCATGCTGTTGTGTCAGTGGTGTCATGTATAGGATGCTATGTCATGCTGTTGTGCCAAGTTTAGAAGGCTGTGTCATGCTGTTGAGTCAGTGGTGTAGGATTCATAGTTGGTTTAATGGAATTCTTCAATATCAATGCAAGGTCCTTGCTTTGGTCTGAAATGAACATTCCACTTCTGAAGGTAATGCAACGATGCATCCAAATGCATTCACTTAACTCGTTTGCTTTGTTATTGATTAAAGCTACAAATAGAAGGTACAACAGCTGGAAATGAGATCTCCGTCCATTTCCCACCCAAGAATAAGTACAGAGGATCAGACACCACACATCGGCATATTCACATCGCTTATCTACGCGATTCAAATGGAATCGTAACATAACCAATGGTATCTTGCTAATATTGGGGTCTTGCTATAGAGTAAAATTGACATAGATAAATATTGAGCTTATATGACTGAATTTGTCGTGATTGTCAATAAAACGATGTATAGTCAGCATTGCTCTTCACTTCAAAGGACAAGTCTTCATACCGCCAGTGCAATTTGAAGTGCAACGAGTGTTAATGATCGCAGGACGGAAATTCGAAAAGGTGTCATCACCGATCAAAATAGGCGTGGCCGATTGCCTATGTTCACAAGTGTAGGAACACCACAACAGTCATATATTCTGAAGTAGAGCGTCTAAGAGAGCTTCATGTGCCATTTTTGTTTTTAAAACATCAAGACAGGGAACGGCTTTGCAATATATCGGTGATGTATGAAGATTTTATCGAGTCGCGACCCAAACGATTAGTTTGTTTTGTTATTAGCGACCTCGGCTTAAAGTTTGTTCCCTTCTTCGACAACTCTATGCGGTAATAAATTGCGCGTGATGCGCATTGTTAACTATTATTGATTGGTTTGTATCAAGGGGGTCGCTCACTGATTAATCATTTCCTATTAGCTCTGGCTGTAGTAGAAAGAGACTGACTTATAGGTCAATTCACGATAGTTTATGAGAATTTTCATGATGAATTCACAGATCGGTTACGGTCTGTCCTTTTTAATAACGAGATGAGGTTTGATTGCATATAAAATTTAGGTTAGATCGAGTCAGATAAGGTTCTGTGTTCCTGGATGCGTCAAGCAGGGGTTGTTGTGTAAGTTGCGATCATGATTTTCAAGGCCTGTCAAGAGGAACCACCTTTTTTTCGGTACAGTGAAATTCAGCCGTCCGAGTCAATTTTATTCGTTTGTTTGGGTTGCGTTAACAACTTGTTGTATAGTTAACAATTTCACAACATACTCATATGAAAGATATTCCAGGAAAGATTGGTATCTAAAATTGTCATATTTTTAACCCTACTCCACTCCTAGTTTATAAGCCTTGGAAAAGCTGAGCGCAGGACATTTTAATCCTGCTGCAATATACCTGATATATCAGTCATTCTTTTCAGAATTTATGTCTATAACTTACTCAAAACTTGAAAAAGTATTTATCATACTATAACCATTGAAATCAAAGTCATAAACAGTATAGAACGAGCGTCACAAAACTTTATAACAAAATTTTCCTCGACTGACAGTCGCTCCAACCCTTTTAGCGCTAAGTTGCAGTTGTCGTACGCGTTTGCTTGTGAATGCGTGAGCGGTCAGGCAGTAGCCAGAAGCTTGCACACAACAATCCCACATTAATGAAGCGGTCAGGCAGTAGCCAGAAGCTTGCACACAACAATCCCACATTAATGGAGCGGTCAGGCAGTAGCCAGAAGCTTGCACACAACAATCCCACATTAATGGAGCGGTCAGGCAGTAGCCAGAAGCTTGCACACAACAATCCCACATTAATGGAGCGGTCAGGCAGTAGCCAGAAGCTTGCACACAACAATCCCACATTAATGGAGCGGTCAGGCAGTAGCCAGAAGCTTGCACACAACAATCCCACATTAATGGA
>SDVV010020857.1:0-13241 GCA_016164225.1 Gammarus roeselii | reverse complement strand
GCTACTACACTGGCACAGAGCAGGCGGGCCACCACCAAGTGATGTTGCATGGTCCCTGCTACTACACTGGCACAGAGCAGGCGGGCCACCACCAAGTGGTTTCGCATGGTCCCTGCTAATACACTGCCACAGAGCAGGCGGGCCACCACCAAGTGATGTTGCATGGTCCCTGCTACTACACTGGCACATGGCAGGGGCCACCACCAAGTCGTTTCGCATGGTCCCTGCCACTGCACTGGCACAGGGCAGGCGGGCCACCACCAAGTGGTTTCGCATGGTTCCTGCTACCACACTGGCACAGAGCAGGTGGGCCACCACCAAGTGGTTTCGCATGGTCCCTGCTGCTACACTCACTGGCACAGGGCAGGCGTGCCACCACCAAGTCTTTTCGCATGGTCCCTGCTACTACACTGTCACAGAGCAGGCGGGCCACCACCAAGTGATGTTGCATGGTTCCTGCTACTACACTGGCACAGAGGAGGCGGGCCACCACCAAGTGATGTTGCATGGTTCCTGCTACTACACTGGCACAGAGGAGGCGGGCTACCACCATGTCGTTTCGCATGGTCTCTGCTACTACACTGTCACAGAGCAGGCGGGCCACCACCAAGTCTTTTCGCATGGTCCCTGCTACTACGCTGCCACAGAGCAGGCGGGCCACCACCAAGTGATGTTGCATGGTTCCTGCTACTAAACTGGCACAGAGCAGGCGGGCCACCACCAAGTCGTTTCGCATGGTCTCTGCTACTACACTGTCACAGAGCAGGCGGGCCACCACCAAGTCGTTTCGTATGGTCCCTGCTACTACACTGTCACAGAGCAGGCGGGCCACCACCAAGTGACGTTGATTGGTCCCTGCTACTACACTGGCACAGAGCGAGCGGGCCACCACCAAGTCGTTTCGCATGGTCTCTGCTACTACACTGTCACAGAGCAGGCGGACCACCACCAAGTCGTTTCGCATGGTCCCTGCTACCACACTGTCACAGTGCAGCGGGTCACCACCAAAGCGTTTCGCATGGTCCCTGCTAGTACACTGGCACAGAGCAAGCGGGCCGCCACCAAGTCGTTTCGCTTGGTCTCTGCTACTACACTGTCACAGAGCAGGCGGGCCACCACCAAGTCGTTTCGCATGGTCCCTGCTACTACACTGTCACAAAGCGAGCGGGCCACCACCAAGTCGTTTCGCATGGTCTCTGCTACTACACTGTCACAGAGCAGGCGGGCCACCACCAAGTCGTTTCGCATGGTCTCTGCTACTACACTCTCACAGAGCAAGCGGGCCACCTAAGTATGTTTGCCCTGCGGGTTAGAAATACGTACCTTTGCCCCGCGGGTTAGAAACACGTACCCTAGGTTAGGTTAGGTTGGGCAGGAAAAGTTTCATTAAAGTGATAACCGGTAAAATGGTACGACTGGTGGCTGATTCTGACGTGGGCTGAAACAGATTTTCGCCAGAATGCCACTGGCAGATATTACAGTGGCTGGTGTGACTGAGGAACGCTATGAATGTTCGCTGTTAAAAAATGGTACCGTAGGTAGGTAGTCGGAACAACTTGGGGCTGATAAGGCAGTTGGCGGAGATGATAGGGGTTGATCTGACGTTAGCTATAAAAGAATTTAGCGCCAGGGATAGCGACCCGGTGGCTTATCTTCAGGTGCTTATTTGAGTTGTTTCGATAATCATTGTTAAATGTTATTCCCATCAACAAACTTTCCCTTTCTCGATCTATTAAAACAGAAAATACACCGACAAAAGACGCTATCTTAGTCGTTCTACTACAGAACTTACCTCCTTCTATCAAAAGGCAACCCAGTTTGGGCCAAAAGTCCTGTTGTTGTCTTCATACACTTGTAAACACTTGTAAACCACCAAGTCATTTCGCTTGGTCCCTGCTACTACACTGTCACAGAGCAGGCGGGCCACCACCAAGTCGTTTCGCATGGTCCCTGCTACTACACTGTCACAGAGCAGGCGGGCCACCACCAAGTCGTTTCGCATGGTCCCTGCTACTACACTGTCACAGAGCAAGCGGGCCACCACCAAGTCGTTTCGCATGGTCCCTGCTACTACACTGTCACAGAGCAGGCGGGCCACCACCAAGTCGTTTCGCATGGTCCCTGCCACTACACTGTCACAAAGCAAGCGGGCCACCACCAAGTCGTTTCGCATGGTCTCTGCTACTACACTGTCACAGAGCAAGCGGGCCACCACAAAGTCGTTTCGCATGGTCTCTGCTACTACACTGTCACAGAGCAAGCGGGCCACCACCAAGTCGTTTCGCATGGTCGCTGCTACTACACTGTCACAGAGCAAACGGGCCACCACCAAGTCGTTTCGCATGGTCTCTGCTACTACACTGTCACAGAGCAGGCGGGCCACCACCAAGTCGTTTCGCATGGTCCCTGCTACTACAATGGCATAGACCAAGTGGTGGTTACCACAAAGAAACTCTAAGAGTAAGAAGATGCCTCATTGGTGGAACGAGGAGGTCAAACTGGCGGTGGCACAGAAAATAACAGTTTGTGAGGAGTGGTTGCAAGCGAGATCGATGGTGACCTATGACAACTATAATGAGATGAGGAAGGAGGTAAAGCGAGTGTTGAGTAGAGCCAAAAGGGACGCTGATGCCAGGTGGGGCAGGCAATTGTGCCAGAATTTCAGGAGCACAAAAAGTTGTTTTGGAAAGAAGTGAAGAGGGTGAGAAAGAGAGAGACCGGAAAGGAGGAGGCGGTAAAAGATGAAACGGCCAGTTGTTGACGGAAAGTGGTGTTGTACGGAGAAGGTGGGCGGAGTATTTTGATGAGTTGTTGAATGTCGAAGATGACAGAGAGGCTGACATTGTTTCTATGGGTGATGGTGCACGGATGCCGGTTTTTGGAGAGATACTTGTTGCGGGCATTACTGGGCAAGAGGTGCAGGGGGCGTTAGAGACGATGAAAGCAGGGAAAGCCCTCGGTTTGGATGGCGTTGCGACCGAGTGCCTGGTAAGGGATGTAGATACGATTGTCGAATAGCTGGTGAGGTTACTGAATCTGTGTTTTGTAGTGGGCGTGGTGCCGATTCAGTGGCGCACATCTTGCATTGTTCCACTTTACAATGGCAAATGAAATAAACATGAGTGCTGCAACTCAAGAGGTATTACTTTATTAGGTGTGGTCTGTAAGTTGCACGGGCGAGTGCTGTTCAAAAGGATTGCAGACTCTACGGACGGCGAAATTGGAGAGGAGAAGTACCTTGCGAAGGCAAAGGATGTGCTCTGGGCCTCCATGGATTCGGAAAAGCCTACGACAGAGGTGACAGGGATGCGCTGTGGAGTGTTGCGTTGATATGCAGTGGGCGGAAATCAGTTAAAAGCAGTTCAGAGTTTCTATATTGACAGCAGATTATGCGTCAAAGTGGGCAGCAAGGTGAGTGATTGACTTACAATAAAAGTGGGTCTGAGACAAGGCTGCGTTATGTTTCCCTGGCTGTTCAATCTCTTCACGGATGGTGTGGTCAGGGAAGTGAACGCGAGTGTATTGGGTCGTGGCTTGGAGCTGTTGGAAACAAATGAGCAGAGCTGTGTAGGCTAGTATCGGAGTTTGTTAGAGTATGTGAGAGGAGGAAGCTTCGGGTGAGTGTGGGTAAAAGTAAAGTAATGAGATGCTCGAGGAATGTCGATGCGAGCGGAAGTTCAGTGTTTTAAGTATCTGGGCTCCGATGTGGAGATGACTGAACTGGTGGAAACTGAAGTGAAGTCGCAAGTGAAGGAAGGATGGAAAGTGTTGGGTGCACTGAAGAGAGTAATGAGCCGTAGGACGTTGGGATGGAAGCAATGAGAGGGCTGTATGGGGATGTAGTGGTTCCAACTGTGCTCTACGAAGCGTAGACTTGGGGAAGTGAGAGCAAAAGAAAGAACAAGGTTGAATGTCATCGAGATGAAATGTTTGAGGAGCATGGCTATGTGGCGCTGCGAGACAGGATCAATAACGACGTGGTTCCAATTAGAACGGGGATGGTTAAGAAGTTAGAGGCAGAGTTGATTCACGGGTTCTTAGATGGTTCGGGCACATGGTGAGGATGGATGAAGAGAGATCGGTGAACAGGTTGTTGAAAGCAAAAGCGAGTGGACGTAGGCTTAGAGGTAGACCGAAGTTTGGGTGGGTGGATGGAGTGAAGCAAGCGTTAGGAAAGAGAGACTTAAGTGTGGAGGTAGCGAGAGACCGTGCAATGGACAGCCGTGAGTATTGAATGATTGTGTATGGATGATTTTTGACGCTGCCCTAATGTACTTTCCCGGCCTTGGCATCTCGTTGAGAGACGGGATGGTTGTGGGTAAGGGAAGGGCCCCGGTCATCTTGAAGCGGCAGAGGTTAACTAGTCAGACTGTTGAGCCCTGCTGCTGACACTGACCTCGGACTGCACTTGTGACCCGGAGGGTGTGTTGCGGGGTCTTCCGACCGGACCCTCTAGCACAAAAGGGCAAAGTTGTGTGACGAGAGAAGTGTGTGGGGCGCCTTGCCGTCGACCACCCCCATTCTGGGAAAGTCGGCCTAGTGTCTATATCTGTATTATAAATGGACATCACGCTATTAATGTATCATATTATAATTTGACATCACGGTATTAATGTATCATATTATAATTGGACATCAAGCAATTTATGAATCATTATACCTGGGCATCACGCTATTAATGTATCCTATTATAAGTGGACATCACGCTATTAATGTATCATATTATAATTGGACATCACGCTATTAATGTATCATATTATAATTAGACATCACGCTATTAATGTATCATATTAAAATTGCATATCACGCTATTGATGTATCGTATTATAATTTGTCATCCGCTATCAATGAATCCTAATGAAATTGCATATCACGCTATTAATGTATCGTATTATAATAGGTCATCCGCTATCAATGAATCATATTATATTGGAGTTGCAACAAGCAAAAATAAGTTAATGAAGTCAGAAAATCTCTAAAGTTCATTTAGCCATTCGTGAGAATTTCGTTAAGCTCTATTGGGAAATTAACACATCCCGTCTAAAACCAAAGAAATTGTGTATTCAATCCGTTGTATTTTAGCATTTTACAACCGCCCCGACCACAAGACAATCACTCCTCGCCAATCTTGCACCGGCCAGCAACAGTCAATACAACTTCGGACACAATTCAAAACTTTTGAAATGAAGAGATGTATAAGTCTGAGGAGTCCAGCAGGCAGTAAATGTACCGTTTAGGCTCGCAATGTGGAGTGCGGTCGGTGGAGTATGATGGTGATTGAGGCTTGAGATGTGGATCACTGTGTGGACGAGGATCATCGCATCGGGATAGATCATTGTATCGAGGTGGATCATTGCGCCGAGATGGATAATTACGTCAATGTGGATCATTGTGTCGAGGTGGATTATAGTGTCGAGGCTTACAAGTGTTATATAGAATACAACAACAGGCCTTTAGGCCCCAACTGGCTGTCTTTTAACAGTAGGGAGATTTATTCTGAAGTAGAAAATCTAAGAGAGCACATGTATCTGTGTAGTATCTGAAGTAAAGGATCAGTAACGAGGGAAGTTATAGTTGAAAATATAATGTAACGATGATACTCGAAACAATTAAAATCAACATCTGGGGAGAAAAGCACCGACCCACGATGTTGAGTTGAGATTGTCCCAGTTGAATAAATGCTGACCGGTGTCATTCCTGGACACCGTTTTGCAGCGAGCAGGTACCAATGCCGGGCACTATTCTCATCGTGCTAGTACCAATGCCGGGTTCTATTTTTACCAAACTGGTATCAATGTCCGAGACCATTTTTCCATTAACGTGCTGGCACTAATGCCGGGCATTTTCCTGAAGCATGAAACACCGGGCAGGTTATAAGCGCGATTCGGGTAAAATTGGTCGAGCCGTGACTTGAACGCTTCCATCGTATCCTGTTTACGACTATATACGCTTGAAAGTTGGTTCCATTCTTCGACACTAGACGTGAAGAAGTGACGCGTTATGTCGAGTGTGAAATTCTTGCCAACGATTTTGGAACTACTTTTCCTGGTTCCGTTTGCATTTCAAGTAATAATTTTAGGCTCGTTCATTTGACGTTTTTCTTGCTCTTTATAATCTTTCACTGTTCGATCATGTCATCTCTTGCTCGACGCTGCTCCGGTGAATATGTGTTGAGATCGTGAAAACTGTCATCGTAACATTTATTCAGTAGCTTTACGTTGAACCTTATCTAATTTAAAAACGTCATCCTAAAAATATGGAAATCAGAATTGGACTGAATTCTCCAGATGCGGTCTAACTATTGAGCTGTACAACTTAAGAATGCTGTATCTGATTTTGTATAAGATAGTACGGGATATCATACCCAGCATTTTATGTACTATTTCTGTTTCTGATGATATCATACCCAGCATTTTATGTATTATTTATCATTTATGCTGGGATATCGTACCCAGCATTTTATGTACTATTTCTATCTTGCCGGGGACGGAAATCAGTTTCTTTCCGGACATAAAATATTTTTGCTTGGAGTTGTGACGATCAATGTGCATAAATGTACATTTTTTGACGTTGAATTTCATTTGTCACTTTTCTGTCCAATGAACAATTTGGTTCAAGTCAAATTGGATCTGCTGACACTCGAGTACCGTTTGCACTTTCCTCCTCGCTTGGTATCGTATGCAAACTTTCCTCCTCGCTGTTTTTCTATGCAAACTTTTCTCCTCATTTGGTATCGTCTGCAAACCTTCCTATTCGCTTGCTGTCGTCTGCAAAGTTTCCTTCTCGCGCGGTATCGTCTGCACACTTTCCTCCTCGCTTGGTATCGTCATTATAACTTTCTTCCGAGCTTAGTGTCGTCTGCAAACATTCCTTCCTCGCTTGGTATTGTCTTCAAACTTTCCTCCTCGTTTGCCATCGTCAGCAATCTTCCCTTCTCACTAGGTATCGTTTGCAAATTGCCCCCCTCGCCTATAATCGTCTGCTAGCTTCCCTCCTCGCTTGATATCGTCTGCAAACTTTCTGATGTCAGCAAGCTCGTTTTTATCGACATCGCTTATGAATATTATGAAAAAGACTTGACCTAGAATAGGTGGACCATTGTGTCTAGGTGGATCATTTGTCGAGGTGGATCATCGTGTCGAGGTAAGCCATTGTTCCGAGCTGGATCAACGTTTTGAGATGGATCATCGTGTCGGAGTAGGTCATTGTGCCCAGGTGGATCATTGTGTTGAAGTGGATCATGTATAGATGGATGATTGGGTCCAGGTGGATCGATGTGTGGAGGCGCAGAATTTGACAATTATACACTGATCGTTTTGAGGTGAATATATCGATCGGAAGTGGATCCTGATGATCGTGTTGAGGTGGATATATCCATCTGAAGTCGATCCTCGTGATCGTCTTGAGGTGGATATATCCATCGGAAGTGGATCCTCGTGAACGCGTTGAGGTGGATATATCCATCGGAAGTGGATCCTCATGATCGTGTTGAGGTGGATATATCCATCGGAAGTGGATCCTCATGATCGTGTTGAGGTGGATATATCTATCGGAAGTGGATCCTCGTAAACGTGTTAAGGTGGATATATCCATCGGAAGTGGATCCTCGTGAACGTGTTAAGGTGGATGTATCCATCGGAAGTGGATCCTCGTGAACGTGTTAAGGTGGATAGATCCATCGGAAGTGGATCCTCGTGGACGTGTTAAGGTGGATATATCCATCGGAAGTGGATCACCAAATGGAACGAGATAATCGCGTAGAAAATGATCATTGTTTGCAAGGGGAAGATTATTTAGGAAAGGATCCTTTTTGTAAAGACTTCTTTGTATAGAAGTTTCATCATTTTCTGGATTGGGACCATCTGCAGAAGGTGGTTAACCTCGGGCAGAAGCTTAATTAGACTTACGTGGAAGGATTCACTCACCCCAAGGGAATGGATCTGACCTTTCAAAGCGTAGTAGAAAGGATCAGAAGGTATAGATGCACCTTACGAAGATGGATCGCCCACTGGAATGATAAGTTGACCTTTAGGGGGTCGATCATTTCTTCAGGGGAGAGGTGGACACTGGCTGGTCAATCAAGACATTTACCAATAACATGTCCGTTTTAATAGAGATTTGGCGTTTGTTAGTAATAGGTCATGTCTGGAATACAATGATTGCCTTTGGAGTGGCAGCTTGTCCGCCAATGTGTGCTGTTCCATCGGCCTCGCTAGATGGACAACGTATGTGCCTATATATGCTTGTCGTATCATCGGCTCTGAACTGACGGGGTGTGAACTTATGCGTTCCTTACCACCAACCCTGCTCGAAGGAGAGCGTTTGGGCCGGTGTCGGACGACCATTGGCTCTGCTGGAGCGGCAGCGTGGGGGCCGATATCAATCGTGCTATCGGTTCTGCTGAATTGACAGCGAATGAGCCGATGGGTACAGTACCATCAGACCTGGTGGAGGGGCAGCGTGTGTGGTAAGGTCAGCAGTCGTACCATCGGCCCGTCTGGAGTGGCATCATGTGAGGGCCGATGGGTGCAGTACCATCAGACCTGGTGGAGGGGCAGCGTGTGTGGTAAGGTCAGCAGTCGTACCATCGGCCCATCTGGAGTGGCAACAGGTAAGGGCCGATGCGTGCCACATCATCGGCCCTGCTGGATAAGCAGCATGTGGGCCGCTTGCTGTGTGTTACACCGTTGGCCCTACTGGGGTGGCAGCGTGTGGGCTGCTCGCTGCGTGTTATACCGTTGGCCCTACTGGGGTGGCATCGTGTGGGCTGCTCGCTGCATGTTATACCATTGGCCCTGCTGGAGTGGCAGCGTGTGGGCCGCTTGCTGTGTGTCACACCGTTGGCCCTGCTGGAGTGGCAGCATGTTAGCTGCTCGCTGCGTGTTATACCGTTGGCCCTGCTGGGGTGGCAGCGTGTGGGCTGCTCGCTGCGTGTTATACCGTTGGCCCTGCTGGGGTGGCAGCGTGGGGGCTGCTCGCTGCGTGTTATACCGTTGGCCCTACTGGGGTGGCAGCGTGTGAGCTGCTCGCTGCGTGTTATATCGTTGGCCCTGCTGGGGTGGCAGCGTGTGGGCTGCTCGCTGCGTGTTACACCGTTGGCCCTGCTGGGGTGGCAGCGTGTGGGCTGCTCGCTGCGTGTTACACCGTTGGCCCTGCTCGAGTGGCAGCGCGTGGGCCGCTTGCTGTGTGTCACACCGTTGGCCCTACTGGGGTGGCAGCGTGTGGGCTGCTCGCTGCGTGTTATACTGTTGGCCCTAATGGGGTGGCAGCGTGTGGGCTGCTCGCTGCGTGTTACACCGTTGGCCCTGCTGGAGTGGCAGCGTGTGGGCCGCTTGCTGTGTGTCACACCGTTGGCCTTACTGGGGTTCAGCGTGTGGACTGCTCGCTGCGTGTTATACCGTTGGCCCTACTGGTGTAGCAGCGTGTGGGCTGCTCGCTGCGTGTTACACCGTTGGTCCTGCTGGAGTGGCAGCGTGTGGGCCGAGGCCTGCCATACCATCAGCCCGGGTGGCTAATGATGGTAATGAGCCAGAGACAAGAAAACGAGTCTTGCAACATACCTGAGAGGTTGGACGAAGATGAACGACCCGCAGGCCGGGCAATAACACTTATGCAATAGTGTGGGCTGAGGTGTGCAGTATGGCCTCTGGCAAAAGAACAGGTTATTGATTAGGGCTGAGCTCGTGATTTGTGAAAGCTATACAGTTTTTTTCAACGGAATTTTGTGTTGAAGAACGCATTTATGAATTTAACGTAAGCCCAGTCAAAAATAACGAATATCTGAGTGTTTAAAAATGTCACGCAATTTATTGGGCTTCAATGAGCTTGTCACACGAATGCATATATCGTAATTTTTCTCAGGATTTTTCTCCTCCAGTTATATGTCATCGGCAGAGGGCACAAACTTCCATTTCTGTTGTTCTCAAAGTGGAATGAACTGACACAAAAAAAACGTCGAACAAGTATGAGACACGTTTCGTGCATTGCACTTTGATGACTTCGAGTCATGGACACCGGGGAAGACTGTGGCCGGGGAGCTGTTCCTAGCAACCGGATACATATGAAATGTATCCAATCATCACCGCTGTCCTTAACCAGTGTCGAGAATGCGGATGTGTATGAAGTATCCGACTTTGATGATTTTACATAATTTGTGGTCCATTAATGAATTTTCTTTTCGTAGCAGTGAAACAACCCTGGAATATAGTAGACGTTATTTGTTGAAATAGTTGATCCCCAGTAGCAGTTTCTCGCTCTTCTCTGCGTTGCTGCAAGCAAAATTTTGGCCTCCAGAGAAACGGAAAATTAACGAATTTAATTGGCCACAATCGAACAATTTTCAAACCCAATTTCAGACCTTATTTCTTGGATATCATCATCATAATCATGGGGTCGATTCCGGACAAATTCCCTCCCATCGGCAATGTTGATTCAAAGACACGCACATTGAGACAGTGTGGAAGATAACCAAACCTGAAATGTATTGTCGTCGACATCAACGTAGGTTAAATATAAATTAAATCTTACATCGATTTCACTAATTTAAGGCATGCACGGATACTGGGATGTTTTTGTCCTCTATTGATGCCATTAGTGACACTTTTTGTGGCAACTCCGGTCTTTAGTGGCGAAAAATATAAGCGCTCAAATTTGGTACTCGTTAACTTGCTGAGCAGCGGAACGTGCGGAACGCTGCGGAACAGCCTACCTGACCCAATCTAACTTAACTTAGGGGCACGAGTTTTCTAACCCGCAAGGGCAACTGAATGGCTGTTGACTCGTGGGTAGGTGTTTCTGACCCGCGGGGCAGCTGTACGGGTCGGGAATTGTACGTACAGCTGCCACGCGTTGTACATAGAAACAGGTTACCATGAGTCCACACGCACAGCTTCCCAGCGGGTTAGAAACACGTTACCCCGAGTCCACACGCACAGCTGCTCCGTGGGTTTAAAACATGCTTTAGGAAATTAGGTTGGGTTAGGATCGACTTAGTGCAATAAATGTTACTTTCTACGTGAAGGTTTGATTGATGTAATGTTAACAAAATCCCCACGTTCCGCTAGTCTGCAAATTGGGGAGTACCGACGAATATCTTGGCAATGGGGTGCATCCCCTTACTACGAAGGATAGGGGCCCCTTTAAAGACCGAAGATACCCAGCCCTCATTCATGATGTCTTCCCTCTGAAACCTCGGCACTATTTAAAAGTACGTTAACTATATACCTGTTTCGGTAGGAATGTCATTGGGTGGTAGATGTAGTTAGCAAACGTTAAGCAGTGCCGAGATTTCACCGAAAAGGCGTCGATAAAGTGTGAAATAGTAAGTTTTGTTTGGCAGAAAACGGTGACAGTCATTTGTTAGGTCTGGATGTAATTAATAAGGCGAGTGTTTGAATATTTTTCCCCATTTTGATGATAGAATAACGCGAAAACTGTTCTTTAGCTTCGTACGTTAATATTTAGCACTGCCGCATGAGGTTCAGAGTAGTGAACAATTGGTAACTGCCAACAAACATCTAACCAGGGACTAAATACGCAACGTTGATTTTACTACACACTAGTAGCAATAAATAGTATATAAATAGAGTAACATTAGGCTGTGTTCAAAGCAAGTGTCAATTGGTGAATGTCTCCCACTTCCGCACAAATGTTTATTATGGCTAAATATAAGAAAGATATACGTTTTATCTCAGGTTAGTGCAATAGTGATTTGTAAATTGTATAAACCAGATTTGATTACGTCAAATATAGCTCCAAGCGGAAATTTCTCAGTAAAGACATGTTTGGGTCCTTTCTTTACATATTTTATCAACCGAATATATACTATTAGTTCACGCATTGACATACTATCCCCCGTAGTTTATATAGGATTTTTTTCGGTGTGGATATGTATGTTTTACATTTAGGCTTTTCCAGTCTAGTTTCCTATCTTGCTGTACTAAACGTTGCTTATTGCATGGCCTGCCTGGGCACTCCATGTCTCCGTGATTAGTCTTGGGTTATTACATAGTGTCGAACATGTTCCTTGTGATCTTTGATCAGGATAAACGTCGAGTTCATACACCTCATGGTTGCATCATAAGATGGCTATAAGGCTTTGCCCCAATGCCGCCTCTATAGAGCAACGTTTACTCAGTCCAGTTGGCGTTTACTCTAAGAAACGACGAGGAAGCACACTGAAATTGTTGAAAGAAACGTCGGCAAAATATGGAAATGAAGCGTTAACCCGATAATTCGATTCATTTCCCAGCAATTGCACGAATTGCTTGCTGATAAATTGAATTATCTGGTTAACACTTCATTTCCCTTTTCTGCCGACGTTTCTTTCAACAATTTCAGTGTGCTTGCTCGTCGTTGACCTTATGTAGGATTGTAGATAATCACGGCCCTTCTTTGGGAAATGATGTTTACGATGCGATATGTTGTTACAGAAGGTCTCCACATGTTGTTCATATCTCGGATAAACCTTTGCGGAATTTCTCGAGCGGCTGGTTCCTGCCGAGTGGTTTATCCCTTTAAAACTACGTATGTCAGAAACACTTCAGCAAAGGTCCTTAGAGGCCCAAAACATAGTTGTTCATGCAAATGCAAAATCTGTCGATGTTTGCGTTACGCAAAATGGTTGTGTTTATAGAGAACGTTACGACTTAGATTGAATGTTGAAGCCTAAGCGTTCAACTGATTATCAAATGAGGACGATGTTTCTGGCTGACTTAGTTTCGAGTGAATGAGTACCGAAGAGCATTTCATCAGGCTGTGAATATGTTCCACTTGACGGTTGGAAGCAGAGCAAAGGAAAACAGGGATCAATTTCTGACTACCGACGAACATATAACTATAGTTAGTGAAATAAAAGCCTGCTCATTGCCCATTTGCCGCTTCTGGTTATGCCGAGAACATCTGGGTCGCTCTCTTTGGAGCTATACTACTTTCAGCTACCCACGAAACCGCTACTGTCATAACAAAACTATTTTGACGACTCACTTCCGATGCGCCTACTCAACAATTGTTGCTATAGCTACTGACGTGACCGCTACTGATGTTGACGTCAACGCCATTGTTTCTATAGCTACTGACGTGACAGCTACTGATGTTGACGTCAGTACCATTGTTTCTATAGCTACTGACGTGACCGCTACTGATGTTGACGTCAGCGCCATTGTTTCTATAGCTACTGACGTGACCGCTACTGATGTTGACGTCAGCGCCATTGTTTCTATAGCTACTGACGTGACCGCTAC
>SDVV010020856.1:0-13241 GCA_016164225.1 Gammarus roeselii | reverse complement strand
ATCCTCATTGCCCAGGGTTCGAAGCTATGAGGCATCCTCATTGCCCAGGGTTCGAAGCTATGAGGCATCCTCATTGCCCAGGGTTCGAAGCTATGAGGTATCCTCATTGCCCAGGGTTCGAAGCTATGAGGCATCCTCATTGCCCAGGGTTCGAAGCTACGAGGCATCCTCATTGCCCAGGGTTCGAAGCAATAAGGCATCCTCATTGCCCGGGGTCCAAAAGTTAATCTTGTTGAAAATAGGAAATTCCAAATCTCTGACTGATATTAATGATTCATTTCTGTCAGTGAATGGAGAGACACTTAATAGTAGGTAATCGAGCAATTCAGGATTTATATGCTAGTTATAATTATCAGTCTGCTTCCCTTATTTACCTCATCTTTTAGCGATCAAATGTTTGTCCCCCAAAGGCTAAAATCCCGTGGTATTATTTACATATTTTACTGAAATGAATCAGTGTGATATTTGCTTCATTTACCGGGTGAATTAATTAGCGGTAGCATGAAGATTATGTATGCTAAACATTGATTCTTTATAAGAGATACTGTGCATCTAGGACAAATACTTAAATCGAATACACACTTAATAAACTGACCTATTCACCATTAGATTTGATTGATGTCTTTTTTTCCGCTGTATATTAAATTTCATTCCTGTACATTCATAAAGTTCTACCTCCATAAGTTATTTTACACAATATTTGGAGGTGGCTTGTTTCGTCCTACTATATGTGCCGTCCGACTATATGTCTCATCCTACTGTGCGTATCGTCCCACTATATGTTTCGTCGTACAATATGTCTCGTCCGACTATATGTCACTCCGTAGCATGGGGTATTAAAATCTTGCTACCATAACCCCTGTGCGTCGTAGAAGACGACTGAAGGGGGAGCCCTGTAGCCGGAGCTTAGAATCGTGCTTATACCTAACCCCTTCGGGTGGTAAGATGCGACTAAAAAGGGGGCGGAGCGATGGGGCTAGGAATCCCCTCCTCTGCAAAATTCTCCCTAAAGCAGCATCACTTGCAGGGGGCTAGGAATCCCCTCCTCTGCAAAATTCTCATTAAAAGACGGCAGGACGAGTGGGGCGATGAGAGGCGCACGCCTTTTCGAACCATGTTGTTAGGATTGCCGAATGTGCGTGGTTGTAGTACGAATGAAGCTAAGAGGCGCGAGATTTGTGAGATGTTTGTGAGAAAAAAGTTAGATGTGTTCACGCTGAGTGAGACTAAAAGAATGGTATGGGCGAATGTGAGTTTGGACTGGTAAGTGGAAGAAAGTCAGGCGTGGATGAAGATTGGGCACGAGAAGGTGTGGTGTTGTTTTCGAGTGATTTACTGGCTAGTAGCGTTACTGAGTGGAAAGAGGTGCCCTCAAGATTGATGTGGGTGGAAGTAAAGTTAGGCGTAGAAAAGTGGCCATTTGTGAGTGCGTACGGACCTAGTAGTGAGAGGAGTGATGAAGAAAGGGAGCAATTTTGGACCGACCTGAACGAGTGTACTGAGAGTTTTGGAAGTCAATTCAATTTGGTTGGACTGGGTGACCTTGATACGAGAGTTGGAGCTGCAGTAGTGGATAATGTAATAGGAAGATATGGCGTTCCTGGTAGTGGAGGAGTTTCCAGCGGGCGTTGCGGGAGGAATACGACTACGTGAGAGAGCAGGTCCTGCAGTATAAAGAGGAAGAATGCAAGACGTTTAGAGATGCCTTGTTAAGATGTTCGAGAAATGAGTGTGGTGTAAGCCGTGTGGGCGGGTGTAGACGGAAGGGCTGCGAGTGGTGGAACGAGAAGGTCGAACTGGCGGTGGAGCAGAAAAGAAGATCTTTTGAGGAGTGGTTGCAAGCGAGGTCGGTGGTGGCCTATGACAACTATAAAGAGAAGAGGAAGGAGGTAAAGCGAGTGGTGAGGGGAGCCAAATGAGACGCTGTGGCCAGGTGGGGCAGACAGTTGTGCCAGAATTTTGAGGAGAACAAAAAGATGTTCTGGAAAGAGGTGAGGAGGGTAAGAAAGGGAGAGACCGTGAAGGAGGAGGTGGTGAAAGATGAAAACAGCCAGTTGTTGACGAAAAGTGGTGGTGTGCGGAAAAGGTGATCCGAGTATTTCGATAAATTATTGAAGGTCGAGGATGACAGATATGCTGGCATTGTTGCTGCAGGTGGTGATGCGCGGATGCCGGTTTTTGGAAAGAGACTTGTTACGGACATTACTAGGAAAGAGGGGCAAGAGGCGGTGGAGGTGATGAAAGCAGCGGAAGGCCCTGGTTTGGATGACGTTGCGACTGAGGGCCTAAAAAAGGGTGGAATAATGATTGTCGAATGGTCGGTGAGGCTACTGAACAATTGTTTTGCGGGGAGCGTGGTGCCGATTGAGTGGGACAGTGCCTGCATTGTCCCGCTGTATAGGGGCATAGGAGATGAAAATGAATGCTGTTACTCAGAAGGTATCAATTTTTTTGTATGGTCGGTAAGTTGTATGGGAGATTGCTGATCAAAAGAGATATAGAATGTACCGATTGCTCAATCTGTGAGAAGCAGCACCTTGTAAAGGAAAAATAGGAGTTCTGGGCGGCCTTCATGGATTTAGAAAAGGCATACGACTGAATTGACACGGAAGCGCTGTGGAGGGTGATGCGTTTTTATGAAGTGGTTGTAAAATCTGTTGAAAGCGGAGCAGAGTTTCTATGTTCGCAGACGAGCACGAGTCAAAGTGGGAAGCGAGGTGAGTGATTGGTTCACAGCGAAAGTGGGTCCAAGACAAGGCTGCGTTATGTCTCCCTGGTTGTTCAATCTCTACATGGATGGAGTGGTCAGGGAGGTGAACGCGAGTGTGCTGGGTCATGGCTTGGAGCTGTTCAAAGTGAATGCGCGGAGTTGGCAGTCGAGACAGTTGCTATTTGCGGATGATATGGTGCTGGTGGCGGATTCAAAGGAAAAGCGATGTAAGCTAGTGGCTGAGTTTGGTGGAGTGTGTGAGAGGAGGAAGTTGTGAGATAACGTTCTTAAAAGTAAAGTAATGAGATGCTCGAGGACTGTTGATGCGAGCAGAATTAGTGCCCTTCTAAATGGAGAAATGATGGAAAAAGTTCTGTGTTGTAGGTAAATGGGCTCCCACGTGGATAAGACAGAACTAGTGGAAACTGAGGTGAAATCGCTAGTGAACAATGGTGTAAAGTGCTGGTGAACGAGGGGTGTAAAGTGCTGGATGCACTGAAGAGTGTAATGAGCTGCAGGACGTTGGGGAAGGAAGCAAAAAAAGGGCTGTACGGGTGTTGTGGTCCCAACTGCTATGCGAAGCTGGGACTTGGAGGGTGAAAGCAGAGGAGAGAAGAAGGTTGAATGTTTTGGAGATGAAAGGTTTGAGGAGCATGGCTGGAATGTCGCCGACAGATAGGTTCACTAACGACGTGGATCGAATCAAAACGGGGATGGTGGATAAGTTGGAGGACAGAGTGAATTCGCGTGTTATGAGAAGGGTCGGGCACATGGTGAGGATAGATGAAGGAAGATAAGTAAAAATGTGATGAAGGCGGTGCCGAGTAGCAGTAGGCAAAGAGATAGACCGAAGTTTGGGTGGATGGTTGGTGTGGAGCAGGCGTTAGGAAGGAGAAACTTGAATGTGGAGGTAGCGAGAAAGCGTGCAATGAACAGTCGTGAGTGGAGAATGGTTGCGAATGGTTGACTTTTGATGCTGCCCTTGTGGGCTTTCCCGCCCTTGGCGTCTCGTTGAGGAACTGGATGACCTTGGACCATCTCCTCGGTCATCATGACGCAGCGGGGTAAACCAGTCAAGCAGTCGGGTTTGATTGAATTTGATCCTCATTTACACCAGAGCCTCAACGCGAGTCATAATAGGCTACCCGTAGGGCTCGATGATCATGGATTCCAGTAGGCTCACACGCCTTGGCGTACGAAAAGAAAACCATGCTATCAAAATTAGAAAAATTAGACATTTTTAGCAATGTCAGACGCACGCTGGTGCGCACAAGAGAAAACGCTAAGACGAAACAGATCTCCGCTTCCAATCATTTAGAGCTTCAAGAGTAATATGTAGGCACGCTAGTGCGTACAAGTAGCATCGTCGAGACTGGTACAAGGTTTACGGGTACACGGACAAAGTCAGCTCTGACAGCAACGCAACACTACCTAGACCGCACGCGGTCTAGGTCGATTATAGTACACTTCATTTATTCAGATAAGACTCAGACGAAACTAATCCTCTTCTCCAATCATTTAGAACTTCAAGAGTAATATGTACAAACGCTAGTGCGCACAGGTATCATACTTGAGACTGGTACAAGGTCTCAAAGACAACTCCGACAGCAACGCAACACAATGTTTACAGCTACGCGGTCTAGTTCAGTAGAGGTACAACTTAGTTATTCAGGTAAGATAAAGACTCAGACGAAACGAATCCCCGCCTCCAACCACTCAGAACTCCAAGAGTAATATGCACGCGCGCCAGTGGGCACAGATAGTATCGTCGAATTTGGTACTAGGTCCATGGCTTCACGGATCAGATCAACTTCAACAGCAAAGCGTAACAAGGCTTATAGCTACGCAGTCCAGTTCAACCCCAGAAACTACATATGGTCCGTGCACGTACAAGCGAGCACAGACTGAAGAAAAAACAACTATTCACAAAATCACAAGCAGGAACTCCGCCACAAGTTCATGAGCATTATTATACAAGAAAAAATTGTAGATCGTGAAGGAGAAAGTAAGGTCAGGTTCGCCATGGGCAGAAAAATTGCTCAGATTTATTGATTTCGCACTTATTGTTTAAGGGAATAAATTGGGGGAAGAAGAGGTCTCATGGGTCCAAAAAGAGCCCGATGAATCCCGGAGGGTAACCCAAGTCCCCTGGGTCTTCCCGAGCTTCCCGGTCCCTCGAGACCCCTCGTCTCAGCTCATCTCGGCTTATCTCGAATCATTTCGGCCAGTCTCGAATCGTTGCGCCCAACTCGACTCGCCTCTACATGTTTCGACTGATCTCGACGCACCTCGACCAGCCTCGACGTGACCCTCGTCCTCTACGCCAGTAATCCGCGAACTGTAATGGTTAATTGTTCTACTCAAGCATTTCACATATATACATTTTTCTGTGTATGGGTTTTACAGCGCGGAGAGGGGGGAGCAGGGGTCCAATGGTTCAGAAGGGCCTCAAGCAAGTCCCAAAGTTTCTCAAGGGGGTCCCAATGGGTCTCAAGGGTGTCCCAAAAGGCCCCGGAAGGGTTCCAGTGGGTCCCCCCAAATTCTCCTGGTCTTCCAAATCACCCGGTTCCCGAAACTCCCGAGTCCCTCGAGTCTCGCGGGTCACTCGAGCACCCCCCACTCCCGGGTCACCTAGTCTCAACCAGCCTCGGTTCGTCTCGACTCATCGCCTCGCCAGTTGACTCGTCTCCACTCGCCTCAACCTGCCTCGCTCCCTACACGCAGTGTCATTCAAGATTTTCCCTCTCTAAGATCAACAGCAACATTATTTGACCTTTTAGCTATCAAAACGCCTAGCTTTGCTCGGACATTTATTAGGCGCCCGGGAGAGTGCAAATTCTTCCACCGTAGGTTGGACTAGACTAACTAACACACCGCATAGTCCACCTAGGGCGCCCCTGCGGGCGTCTAACGATACATAATTATGTAACTAATCAAAAATTGATCACCATGAAAAAGGGCACAGATAAATAATAGAGCCCACGAAATAAGAAATAATAAAATACTAAAATAAAGTGGTAATGATCTACAAAATGAATAATCATCCATCCACCTCAACAAGCTGTCGGTCCCTGCTGCTGACACGCATCTCGGACAGCACTTGGACCCTATAGCGCAAAAGGGCTAAGTTGTGTGCGTGTGAGCGTATGAGGGTGTGAGGTGCACCTTGATATCGGATTCTCCTCATTCTGGGGGATTCGGCCTAGCGTCTGTATCTGTCTGTATATGTGACTATATGTCTCGTCCAACTATATTTCTCGTCCGACTATCTGTCGCGTCCAACTATAAGTCTCGTTGATGTACATCGAGTTTATTTCAAACCTATTATGCTATTACTAATAAATGCTGTATCACAAAAAATTCTTTGGCTTATTGACATTTTTGGAGATAACTAGCCGTACACTACAATACCTTTACACCACTGCTCACATCAGGACGCTGACACAAAAAACTACTCAAAAATATATTCCAGTATTCAGTTCACAACAACTAACTTTAAGTGGCACCAGCTGCTATTAATCCGTCCTACCTCCAAACAATGCACCAGCTACATGTCACTTGTTGTCACTTTTCCACAGCTAGAACCTGGAGCTGAAGAACTGCTGGTCCGAACAAGGCGGAGAACCTCCAGCGGCCTGATGTCCGCCAGATCTTTCTGAGGCGAACTGCTCGGAGTTGACATCACTCCCGAACTTACTTCTGTCAAGGTGGGGAGAACCCCAGCACAGCATGTCGTGGCCAAAGGCGAGACATTGACCTGGGGGGCACCATCTTTAGAGTTTACCGTCTTCACCCCTCTACCAAGAAAACCCGTCGGTGACGGCAGGTCTGTGATGGGACGCCCTGCAAGACCCACGATGCCCGACGGTGTGAGGACCGCTGCAGCAGCCACGGCAGACAAAGCGGGAGAAGAATTGTTGGATGTGACGAAACTTCCTTGGCGTCCGTACCTCTGCGCCAGGATGTGCCTGCGCTGTGCCGACAGGGCATCAAGAGAAGACTGGCGGCAGTACTGCAAAGATGCCCTGAGGCTGCTTCTGGGACTGTGGCTCGTGAGGCTGGACCGGGAGGACCCAGCACGACCGTTGGAGAGAGAGGTGCCCGTGGTGAAGGTGCTCTGGCGAAGGAGGTCTCGAGCCGTGGATCTGCTGAAGAACTTGAGGAATGCGTCACGGAACTTGGTTGAGGTGAGGTTGTAGAGGATAGGGTTGATGGCAGAGTTGAGGTACAGCATCAGGCGCGTGGTGTACAACAAACTGAGGGTTGAAGGAGGGAGAACAGATATTAAGAGAGTTGCCGCTCGACCAGACAGAGAAGAAGACCATTTCTACTTGAAAATATCAGTTTCAATTATCAAAAGACAGCCAACTACCCATTCAAACTGTTATGATCGGCCTCCGCTGGCACATACTTTATAAAACTGGCTAACCGAACATTACCATCGAGAGGTGCGTAGTGTGTGTCCTAGGAACAGTGTAGGCCTTAAGCCTGTTAACCCTCAGCTTAAGTTACACGAAGAAATCCCTTGCCTTGCATATTTTTAATTCCCCTCCGATGTTTGTTTAAAAGAAACAGGTGGTCCCTTCGCGGATTCTACAACGTAGGAGACATTGACGAATTGAGGGCCATTTGCGCACCTTGTAAAACTCCGTGTGTTGGCAATAGTATGGACTAGATCCAATAACACTGTTTAGCGCAGGGTTATTTTTTATTGTTAAAAGATGAGAGGAGCCCACAAAATCCGTTAACGGATTTTGTTGTATATTTACCGATGAGGTTGGGGTATTAGGACGCGCCGCCTCTTTAGGATGTTCCAAAAATGTGAATTGTTCCCTCACTGGAGGAATTCTTCATACACCTACTCAAGGCCCTCCTATATTATTGAGGGCGCAGCCCCGAACGATAGAGGGCAGAACACAGACTCTTGCCATCAGCGACAGCCATCGGGCAGAGCTGGCACACTCTCCAGCAGCTGAAGCCTTCATGTGTAGGCTCCTACTCTACCCTACGCTCTTCATACACCTAATACATTTCTTTTTGCTGTTCATTTACACTTTTGTTACTCTGTGTCTGTTATGACAATCAATATTATATCAGTGCTCTATTGAGTTTACCTGTTGACTTGTTACTTTTCTTTATACAAAAAGACTATTATAAAACCAATGTTTGATCATTACTACCTTGCTTTACCCGATTATCACAACCTTAAAATTCTTTCACATAACAAAACGATCAACTTCTGATGACTCAGAAAAAGATGATCGACGTTCAGGATCTAAATAATTTCATTTTTATAAATAGCATTTAACAATTTGTTGGCACCAATCATGAAAACTTCCATAATTATAGTTGGTAAAAAAATTGTTAGAACATTTTGAACTACAATCAAACGTATCCCATTGTATAATTTTTTTTACCAAACAGTGCATGGTGTTCTCGAATATATCGAACAATAGTTCATTAGCCCGTCTCAAGCCACTCATGCTATGGCTTGTGTATAATAGTTATATCGTATGGCTCCGTATAATCCACACCAACTATCCAGTTATTACGCATAGACCTTATGCAGTTGACATCTACATTATAATGGGGGCTCGTGCGATAGAGTACTTAATGATCATTTTAATTAATATTATCATGCCGCCAAGTGCTTTTAATGATGTTGTAAACCAAAGGGTTCTCACTGAGTGACTATAAACAAGACTGTACCATTATATGCCCTAATGTTTCAAGGGTCCGTACTTCGCACACCTGCTGGGTAGTTTTGTAATTCGCTTACGTATTTCGTAATCATTCATTGAAAATACTGAGACGACGATGGGATGTTTTAATTCAATCCAGATTGAGTTTCAGCACTCCACTAACAATTGCAATTGTTTTGAAAAACCAGTACTGTATCTTGTCTACATACATCAGCAGAGTGTTAAGTTCGCTCGTTTTGATCGCGATTAAAAATGATCGCTAATTTATTGTTTTGTCCGCAAAATTTCGACCATTTCAGCATGCATGACTGCAAAATTATTCAAGAGGAACAATTACAACCAGGAGGAGTAATTACAATCAGGTGAAACAATTACAATCAGGAGGAACAATTACAATCAGGAATAACAATTACAATCAGGAGGAACAATTACAACCAGGAGGAACAATTACAATCAGAAGGAACAATTACAATCAGGAGGAACAATTACAATCAGGAGGAACAATTACAATCAGGAGGAACAATTACAAACAAGAGGAACAATTGCAATCAGGAGGAACAATTACAACCAGGAGGAACCATTACAATCAGGGGAAACAATTACAATCAAGAGGAACAATTACAATCAGGAGGAACAATTACAAGTAGGAGGAACAATTACAATCAGGAGGAACAATTACAACCAGGAGAAACAATTACAATCAGGAGGAAGAATTAAAATCAGGAGGAACAATTACAACCAGGAGGAACAATTACAATCAGGAGGAACAATTACAACCAGGAGGAACCATTACAATCAGGGGGAACAATTACAATCAAGAGGAACAATTACAATCAGGAGGAACAATTACAATCAGGAGGAACAATTACAATCAGGAGGAACAATTATAATCAGGAGGAACAATTACAATCAGGAAGAGCTATTACAAATATTCAGAAGGAACAAAAACGATCTCTTACGAAAGTTTACGTTTGACCACAAATAAAATTGACTTCACAGTTGACTTCAAATTAGAATGTCGAATTTGAACAAGTCAGCGTTTCGTCCGTTACCTGTGGAACTTGACGGCGCTAATGTGCTTGAAGCGCTCGAAGTCGAAGATCATCCACAACGAGAGGACCCTGAACGGCAGCAGACAGATGAAGAAGAAGACGGTGACAGTGGCCAGCATCACCACCACCTGCCGAGGAAAGGTGGCGATGGTCAGGATGAGAATCAGGACACCGGTGATACCAAAATGAAAATTTTCATGATTACTTCATCCACGTCCTTATAATTCTAGCCCCGAGTCAGAGAAGCCGCCAATTCGAATCCTGGCGAGGCTGATGAATGTCTGAGACCCACTTACAGGGTAGGCGTTACAGCACACACCCACTCCATAACCAGAGAAAATAATTCAGAAATGCTCCGATTTTGTCCCGTTTCAGTAGCCAATTTTGAGGAAAAATTATTTTTGCTTGCCATTTATAACGAAGTCAGCCGCTTCCTTTCCTTAACTGGCCAGAACATGTAACATCCTGCTGTTCAGTGCTTTTATTTTTTATAAATTGTGGTCTTCTGTAAAAGAGCTGTTCGGTTTGTGTGAGTTTCCAGTGAATAAATGTAGGTTATATGAATATATTGGCTTGATGTTCGTATAGAAGAGCATATTTCTTTCTTTAGTTACAAGATCCACTTTAACTCTGATAAAACCAAGATGATCACAAATTATCGACCTAATTTGTGGTCGCATTGTGACCAGAAGCTGCAGCAAAGCTATATGAACCTCAGCAGCTGCAGCACCGCAATATGGACCGCAGCAGATACAGCACTGCAATATGGACCGCAGCAGCTAGAGCACCGCAATATGAACCTCAGCAGCTGCAACACCGCTACATGAAACTCAGCAGCTACAACACCGCTACATGAACCTCAGCAGCTGCAATACCGCTACATGAACCTCAGCAGCTGCAACACCGCGACATGAACCTCAGCAGCTGCAGCACCGCTACATGAACCTCAGCAGTTACAACATTACTCCATGAACCTCAGCAGCTGCAACACCGCTACATAAACCTCAGCAGCTGCAACACCGCTACATGAACCTCAGCAGCTGCAACACCGCTACATAAACCTCAGCAGCTGCAACATTACTCCATGAACCTCAGCCGCTGCAACATCGCTACGTAAACCTCAGCATCTGCAACACCGCCACATGAACCTCAGCAGCTGCAACACCGCTATATGAACCTCAGCAGCTGCAGCGCCGCTCCATGAACCTCAGCAGCTGCAACACCGCTATATGAACCTCAGCAGCTGCAGTGCCGCTTCATGAACCTCAGCAGCTGCAACACCGCTACATGAACCTCAGCAGCTGCAACACCACTACATGAACCTCAGCAGCTGTAACACCGCTACATGAACCTCAGCAGCTGTAACACCGCTACATGAACCGCAGCAGCTGTAATACGGTTACATGAACCTCAGCAGCTGCAATACGGCTACATGAACCTCAGCATATGCAACACCGCTACATGAACCTCAGCAGCTGCAGCGCCGCTCCATGAACCTCAGCAGCTGCAACACCGCTTTATGAACCTCAGCAGCTGAAACACCGCTTCATGAACCTCAGCAGCTGCAACACCGCTTCATGAACCTCAGCAGCTGCAACACCGCTACATGAACCTCAGCAGATGCAACACCGCTTCATGAACCTCAGCAGCTGAAACACCGCTTCATGAACCTCAGCAGCTGCAACACCGCTTCATGAACCTCAGCAGCTGCAACACCGCTTCATGAACCTCAGCAGCTGCAACACCGCTACATGAACCTCAGCAGCTGCAACACCGCTTCATGAACCTCAGCAGCTGCAACACCGCTACATGAACCTCAGCAGCTGCAACACCGCTTCACGAACCTCAGCAGCTGAAACACCGCTTCATGAACCTCAGCAGCTGAAACACCGCTTCATGAACCTCAGCAGCTGCAACATCGCTTCATGAACTTCAGCAGCTGCAACATCGCTTCATGAACCTCAGCAGCTGCAACATCGCTTCATGAACCTCAGCAGCTGCAACATCGCTTCATGAACCTCAGCAGCTGCAACACCGCTTCATGAACCTCACCAGCTGCAACATCGCTTCATGAACCTCATGCGAGTATAATAACGAACTTATTTTGCGTCTCCTTTGTATAAAAAATGCCGTGGTAATGAGACATTCGTGACAGTGCATAATGTGCAATCAAGACATGAATGTGACTGCTTATCCGTATAATGTCAGCGGGCTGACAAAAGAACCGAAAAGCTATTATTGTCAGCAGGCTGACAAAAGAACCGAAGAGCTAATATTGTCAGCAGACTGATAAAGGAACCGAAGAGCTATTATTGTCAGCAGGCTGACAAAAGAACCGAAGAGCTATTATTGTCAGCAGACTGATAAAGGAACCGAAGAGCTATTATTGTCAGCAGAGTGATAAAGGAACCGAAGAGCTATTATTGTCAGCAGACTGATAAAGGGACCGAAGAGCTATTATTGTCAGCAGACTGATATAGGAACCGAAGAGCGATTATTGTCAGCACGTTGATAGAGGGACTGAAGAGCGATTATTGTCAGCAGACTGATGAAGGGACCAAAGAGCGAATATTGTCAGCAGACTGAAAATGGGACCGAAGAGCAATTATTGTCAGCAGACAGATAAAGGGACCGAAGTGCGATTGTTGTCATCAGGCTAATAAAGGGACCAAAGAGCTATTATTGTCAGCAGACTGATAAAGGGACCAAAGAGCTATTATTGTCAGCAGACTGATATAGGAACCGAAGAGTGATTATTGTCAGCAGGCTGATAAAGGGACTGAAGAGCTATTAATGTCAGCAGACTGATATAGGAACCGAAGAGCGATTATTGTCAGCAGACGGATAAAGAGGCCCAAGAGCGAATATTGTCAGCAGACTGATAAAAGGACCGAAAAGCGAATATTGTCAACAGACTGATAAAGGAACCGAAGAGCGAATATTGTCAGCAGACTGATGAAGGGACCAAAGAGCGAATATTGTCAGCAGACTGAAAATGGGACCAGAGAGCGGTAGATTGGAGGTGTATGACCAAAGTAGAGCCATATTGCAATGAAACTACTGATGTTCGATCAAAAACTATTGATGGCGACGAGACACTAATGATGTTCAGCCCTACAGTCCATATAAAATCAAATGAAAATACTTCCCGCATATGACATACGGTACGAACATTGACATAATGCTGACATGTACGACTTACAACGGAGAAGAGCGAGCGCCCTCCTAGACTCTATTGAACAACGGAGGATAGCGAGCGCCCTCCTATGGTGGGATTCAAAGGTAAATTGGTTTGCTGCAGTTACATGCAAATTAATATTAAGAACGGCTAAGCAGCAAATGTTGTCTGCAGAAGAGCTCACGCCTACAATGACTTGATGCCTATATCTGAGTATTGCCTTTTCGCTCAAGCTTTTATTACGTAAATACATTTATATTCTTAAGTCATTAAATTTTCAAAATCTTGTACCTGGAAAGTGAGTGGCCGAGAGGATGGAGAGGAGCAAAGGGTTGGCAATAACACAATGAAGGTGGTGCAAGGAGGCGTCAATAACACAATGAAGGTGGTGCAAGGAGGCGTCAATAACACAATGAAGGTGGTGCAAGGAGGCGTCAATAACACAATGAAGGTGGTGCAAGGAGGCGTCAATAACACAATGAAGGTGGTGCAAGGAGGCGTCAATAACACAATGAAGGTGGTGCAAGGAGGCGTCAATAACACAATGAAGGTGGTGCAAGGAGGCGTCAATAACACAATGAAGGTGGTGCAAGGAGGCG
>SDVV010020855.1:0-13241 GCA_016164225.1 Gammarus roeselii | reverse complement strand
AGAAGAAGGTTGAATGTTTTCGAGATGAAGTGTTTGAGGAGCATGGCTGGAGTAACGCTGAGAGACCGAATCACCAACGACGTGGTTCGAATCAGAACAGGGATGGTGAAAAAGTTGGAAAACAGAGTGGATTCGCGTGTACTGAGATGGTTCGGGCACATGGAGAGGATGGATGAAGGGAGATTGGTGAAAAGGGTGATGAATGCGGAGGCGAGTGGTCGCAGGCCTAGAGGTAGACTGAAGTTTGGGTGGATGGATGGTCTGAAGCAGGCGTTGCAATGAACAGGCGTGAGTGGAGAATGGTTGTGAATGGTTGATTTTGGGGCTGCTCTGATGTGCTTTCCCGCCCTTGGCATCCCGCTGTCGGGATGGTCGTGGGTGGGGGGGGCCCGGCCATTATGACGCGGCGGAGGTAAACCAGTGAAAACTGTCGGGCCCTTCTGCTGACGACGGTTCCTCGGTGCATTCGGGACCCAGAGTGTAAGTTGAGGGGCTACCGGCTGGACCCTTTAGCACAAAAGGGCTAAGTTGTGTGAGTGTGAGCGTATGAGGGTGTGAGGTGCGCCTTGCCGTCGGCCACCCCCCTTCCTGGGGGATGCGGCCTAGTGTCTGTATCTGCATCTATAGTTGTCATAGGCCACCACCGACCTCGCTTGCAACCACTTTTCAAAGGTTCTTCTGTGCGCAATCGCCAGTTTGGCCTCTTCGTTTCACCATTCACAGCCATACCATGTGCACACCACCCACACTTTTCGCACATCTAAACAACGGATCTCTGAACGCCTCCCATTCCTCCTCAAAATTTCTCAGGCCCTGCATTCTCACGCTGACGTATTTTCACCGCAACGCCTACTGGCATCACTCAGCTCTGCTTTTCATATTCCAATCACCCACCTTCGCTATCTCTCTTCTTCCTCCCACTCTTGTGTTTCCCTTCCACCTCTGCTCCACTCTTAATTGACCTACCACTCGCACATGGTCACACATTCCTCCACCCTCCCCTCTCAACACACTCTCATCTAACAGCCTCCCAACCACTTTTCTCGACTTTAGCACAGTATCAATTAGCGCTCTCTCCACCACTGAACCTTGCGCCTTCCTTACCAAATAGTGATGTGTACATGTGGAGACATCCATTCTTGAACAGGATGTTTCCAATCCCTAGCTCCAGCTCCAGCTCATGCACAAATCTACCAGACCTATCAGTCTCACATATGTGGTCGGCACCTTGGAACTATGATAACATGTCACCTCGAGTGAAACCTCCCCATCAAAGAAACCCAACACGGCTTCAGACGCAAACTTAGCTGCCTGTCCAATCTCCTGGACTTTTTCAATAAGGTCACCGCGATATACAATGAAACCAAAGCGGTCGAGCTTATTGATCTTTACTTTCAAAAAACGTTTCATAAGGTCCCATATAAACGCCTACTGCTAAAAGTGGATGCGCTTGGCATAACAGGAAACGTGGCCAGGTGGCTCCAAAACTGGCTCACGAGTCGCAAGCAACGCACCTAAACTGCACCTAATACCATTCAGAACATCAGTGGCCGAGAATTCCTTGCTAATCAGGATACCAACAATTTGAAACCATTTACCACAAGATGTGGTAAACAGTATTAACGTAAATACCTTTAAACCCCGTCTCGACAAGCACTGGGAGACCAGTCCACCCCCTTACTAGGAAAATGTGCCGTTAGGACTATTGCCGCCCAGCAACCACCATTGGCCCCTTAAGCATCCGGCAGCCCATGAACAGTGGGCACCTGATCTAGGCTGGGCTAGTAGTACTGCAAATTCAATTTTGGAATACGGATTGAATGGTCTCTCCAGTCCATCCCAGGCCTACTACTACTGCTAGATTCACCCAGTGACATTTCTACCGAGAACGAAATGTTAAAAAAATTGTATACAGGTTAACAGGTTATTAGTATAAAAAAGTACAAAATCCAATCCGGTGACATTTCTATCAAGTACGCCATGTTAAGAAATTTGAATAAAGGTTGTTAATATAAAAAAGTACAAAATCCACAAACAAATCCACTTCCCAAAGGTGTTTGAGAGTGGATGTAGGGGAGGTGAAATCTATATCACAGACTGGGAGGTTGGTCACCATTGTTTCATAACTTAGTGCAGTAAAAACTTCTGCGCTATAATCCCTGTTGATGAACAAGCATATTTCACGAGGTGTCACGTCAGAGTTGACAGACCTCCCGGTGTTCGAACCGCTATCTTAGAACAACATCATTTATATTTACCATTGTACTAATGCATTTGGTTGTCCAGAATTCTAAATATTCTAGTTAATCGTACTTTTCCCATTTCACCGCAATGATGCTACTGTGCTCACTCATCTCACCACACCAGAGGCCGCACAGATGCTTCAGTATTTAGCAACACTTCTCTCTCACCACACCAAAGGCCGTACTGATGCTCAATCACCTCACTCGCCACACCAGAGGCCGCACTGATGCTCCTATGCTCACTCGCCACCCCTGCTTCCCGGTGACATACCGCGTGCGCTGCCCCGACGTACAGCGATGGCGTGGGCACTTGTCCCCGTGACGGTGGTGACGGTAAAGGAGGCGTGGTGCTCCAACAGTTCAGCGACACAGTGTGGGTGGTCTCCCGCTGCAGCAAACATCAAAGGAGTGCAACCCATCTGTGTAAAAGATTAACAGGTTAGCGGATTACTGCTACGGTTGGCAGACAAGGGCCAAAATCATACGGTCGGCAGGTCAGCGTCTCACTCACACGGTAATCAAGAAAGCACCTCACTCACACGGTCATCAAGAAAGCCCCTCACTCACACGGTCATCAAGAAAGCCCCTCACTCACACGGTCATCAAGAAAGCACCTCACTAATACGGTCATCAAGCAAGCACCTCACTATCACGGTCATCAAGAAAGCACCTCACTATCACGGTCATCAAGAAAGCACCTCACTTATACGGTCACCAAGAAAGCACCTCACTCATACGGTCATCAAGAAAGCACCTTACTCAGACGGTCATCAAGAAAGCACCTCACTCATACAGTCATCAAGAAAGCACCTCACTCATACAGTCATTAAGAAAGCACCTCACTCATACGGTCATCAAGAAAGCACCTTACTCAGACGGTCATCAAGAAAGCACCTTACTCAGACGGTCATCAAGAAAGCACCTCACTCACACGGTCATCAAGAAAGCACCTCACTCACACGGTCATCAAGAGAGCCCCTCACGCATACGGTCATCAAGAAAGCAACCCTTTCACACAGTCATCAAGAAAACACCTAACTCACACAGTCATCAAGAAAGCACCTCACTCATACGGTCATCAAGAAAGCACCCCTTTCACACGGTCATCAAGAAAGCACCTAACTCAACACAGTCATCAAGAAAGCACCTCACTCACACGGTCATCCTGAAAGCATCTCATTCACACGGTCATCAAGAAAGCACCCCTTCCACTCGGTCATTATGAAAGCACCTCACTAACACGGTCATCAAGAAAGCACCCCTTCCACATGGTCATCATGAAAGCACCTCACTCACACGGTCATCAAGAAAGCACCAAACTCACACGGTCATCAAGAAAGCACCTCACTCGCATGGTCATCAAGAATGGCCTCACTCACATGGTCATCAAGAAAGCACCTCACTCACACGGTCATCATGGAAGCACCACACTCATCCGGTAATCAAGAAAGCACCACACTCATCCGGTAATCAAGAAAGCACCACATTCACATATTCATCAAGAAAGCACCTCACTCACACGGTCATCAAGAAACCACCTCACTCACATGGTCATCAAGAAAGCACCTCACTCACATGGTCATCAACAAAGCACCTCACTCACACGGTCATCATGAAAGCACCACACTCATCCGGTAATGAAGAAAGCACCACATTCACATAGTCATCAAGAAAGCACCTCACTCACAGGGTCATCATGAAAGCACCACACTCATCCGGTAATCAAGAAAGCACCACATTCACATAGTCATCAAGAACACCTCACTCACACGGTCATCAAGAAAGCACCACACTCACACGGTCATCAAGAAAGCACCTAACTCACACGGTCATCAAGAAAGCACCTCACTTGCATGGTCATCAAGAATGCGCCTCACTCACATGGTCATCAAGAAAGCACCTCACTCACACGGTCATCAAGAAAGCACCACATTCGCACGGTCATTAACAAACAACTGACTCACACGGTCATCAAGGAAGCACTTCATTCAAACGGTCATCAAGAAAGCACCTCACTCACACGGTCATCATGAAAGCACCACACTCATCCGGTAATCAAGAAAGCACCTTACTCACACAGTCATCAAGAAAGCACCTCACTCATGCGGTCATCAAGAAACACCTCACTCACACGGTCATCAAGAAAGCACCACATTCACATAGTCATCAAGAAAGCACCTCACTCACACGGTCATCAAGAAAGCACCACACTCACACGGTCATCAAGAAAGCCTCGAACTCTCACGGTCATCAAGAAAGCACCTCACTCATACAGTCATCAATGAAGCACCTCACTCAGTTATCAAAAAAGAACCTCACTCATACGGTCATCAAGAAACACCTCACTCACACGGTCATCATGAAAGCACCTAAATCACATGGTCATCAAGAAAGCACCTCACTCACACAGTCATCAAGAAAGCACCACACTCATACAGTAATCAAGAAAGCACCTCACTCAGTCATCAAAAAAGCACCTCACTCAGTCATCAAAAAAGCACCTCACTCATACGGTCATCAAGAAACCCCTCACACACACGGTCATCATGAAAGCACCTAAATCACATGGTCATCAAGAAAGCACCTCACTCACACGGTCATCAAGGAAGCTCCTAACTTACACGATCAAGAAAGCACCGAACTTAGACGGTCATCAAGAAAGCACCGCACTCACACGGTCATCAAGAAAGCACCTAACTCATACGGTCATCAAGGAACACCTTCCTCACACGGTCATCAATAAATCCCTTCATTCACACGGTCAGCTTGTAGAGTCTCTCATGGACGGTAAAACAGTGCCTGACTCACAAGGTGTCACTAACTCAGTGATTGATTCACATGGTCGGTAACAGCGCCTGACAATCATGGTCGGTAACAGCGCCTGACAATCATGGTCGGTAACACAGCGCCGGACTCACATGGTCGGCAATTCAGCAGTTGACTCACATGGTCGGCAATTCAGCATTTGACTCACGTGGTCGGTTACTCAGCAGTTGACTCACATGGTCAGCAACATAGTGCCTAACTCTCATGGTTAGTGACTCACATGGTCAGCCACACATTGCTTGACTCGCATGGTTGTAACTCGGTGCCTGACAAACAATGTCGGTCCCCCTGGGGCTGACTCACATGTTCGGTAACTATGTGCCTCACTACATTGATTGGGAAACAGGCGTATGCACTGCCACCGGCCAACGTTCGATTGATTTTACAGACGATAAGTCTCCATGACCTAAATGGTGTAGACACCTACAGGAGGCAGCAGTATCCTTGATCTTCTATTTAGTGCAAGCGACCCGAACCCTGAAGTGGGAGAACTACTCGGAACTAGCGATCTTAACTGTATCCTTTTCAAGATAGAGCTCGAGTTGAAAGAGTCAATAAATTACGATAAATTACCCGAACTTTAGATTAACCATCTCTGATTGCTTAAGAGTCAATGGCGTCAGCACATGTAACCCTCGGACGTGACGTCAACCAATTTTCTGACATTACTTGAAAATTTTGAACTCTAGCACATCCCTCGCAAAACCAGGCGACCAGCAAGTCAATCATCCTAAGTACTGGGAGGGAGAACTGTAGCAGCTCCAGTCGCAAAAAAAAACAGAGCACTCAACAAAACAGAAACACCTACATAACGACAATGCCAAAAGGAATTCACAGACAGTAGAAGAGCCCTACAAAAGGTCCTAAAGCGAAAAAAATAAACATTATGAAAATGAAATTGTAGCGAAGGACAAAACGAATCCAAAATAATTTTTAAGTTATGTTTCGAGCAAAAAAAATCAAGATCTGTAATAGGCCCTCTAACTTAACCAATATTTCTATTCTGTATTCACGTTAGAGGATCCGGATATTCCTCAGCCAAATTATATCATTGCGGAAAGACAACATGAAGCCCTCAGCAGAGTAAACTCTACCCCTGACGAAGTTATCAAATATACAGATGAATTTAAAGTAACAAAATCTCCAGGTCCAGACCAAATTCATCCCAGAATACTGAAAGAGACTAAGAACAGATTCGCCGAACAGATACCAAACATTTTCGCCCAATCTCTCACAAATGGCACTTGCTTCTCTCTGTGGAAAGAGGCCAACGTCACTTCAATTTAAAAAAGAATACAAAAAGTGTCTGGACTATTACCAACCAATTAGTCTCACATCAATCATTGGCAAATTAATGGAAAGTTTGATAGAGGAAAAAATTACATATTTCTTAGGATCAAACAAGTTGATGGGCGGCTCCCAGCACGGCTTTAGACTCAATCGTTCCTGTCTTACGAACCTACTTCTTTTTTCAAGAATATAATTGAAAATCAGGACGCAAGATCTCCAGTCGACATCATTTACCTTGACTTTCAGAAGGCCTTTAAGAAAGTCCCCACAAGCCCTTCGTTAGTGAATTGCACAGCATCGGTATTCGAGGCGAGCTCAATAACTAGACAAAATGTTGGCTTATGGACAGACGGCAGCGAATTGTGCTAAACGGAGCTTCCTCCTCATGCGGTAAAGGTATAAGCAGTGTGCTTCAAGGATCCGCGTTTGGACCAGTTCTCTTCATAATAAAATAGCAAGTTTGCAGACGATACTATGATAGGGAGAGAAGTGCAAACTTAACTTGAGTATCAGTAGATCCAATATGACTTGAACCAAATTGATAATTGGTCAAAAAAGTGGCAAATGAAGTTTAATGTAGAGAAATGTAAAGGTATGCACATAGGTCCTCATAACCTCAAGATATTCAATGTCCGGAAAGAAACTCATTCCTGTCACCGAAGAGAGACATTTAGGGGTCATCATTAGTAACGACTTGAAAAGTAACAAGCAATGTAAAGATGCTACCAAGAAAGGCAACAAATGCTAGGTATGATATCCCGCACTATCTCGTACATAAACAGACACAGTATTCTCAAGTTATACAATGCATTTGTTAGACCGCATTTTGAGTATTCCATTCAATTCTGGTATCCATACCTCAGAAAATAAGTTATTGAATTAGAGAAGGTTCAACGTAGAGCAACCAAACTTATCCCTTCACTGCGCAATAAATCGTACGAAGACAGACTGCGTGAACTCGATCTTTATTCACTAGAGAAGCGTTGAGTCAGAGGTGACGTGATCGAGGTGTGAAAGATTATGAATGGTAAGGAAAACGTCGACCGAGCGAGCCTTTTCACTCTAGATGTGAGCGGAGTGACTAGGAGTAATAGATCACGCGACTAGGAATAATGGATCACGCGCAATTTCTTCACCTATAAAGTTGTCAAAGAATATAATAAAATTCCAGCGGAGGTTGTAAACATCAACACAATCGGAACGTTCAAGTCAAGGCTCGATAAATTCTACATGAATCGCCGTTAAAAGCTTAACCGTTTCCCTTCCGTGATGTTCCAAAAACAGAAATGATACAAGAAGCGCACATGGACATCTTCACAACTAATCCTCTTGCTATCGAAAGGCAACCCAGTTTGGGCCATAAGTCCGGTAGTTGTCTTCTTACACTTGTAAACCATTGACTCATACTGTCGGTTGGTGAGCGCCTGACGCATGAGCAGCAACTCGGTGCCCGGCTTACATGTTCGGGAACTCGCATAACTGAGCGCCTGCTTCCGGAGCCCAGCAAGCCAGCGCCGCACATGCACGTCACTGAGCGCCATCATCCAACGACCAGCAGATCAGCGCCTCTCAGGGACGTAACTGAGTGACTGCATCCCGAGACCAGCAGGTTAGTGACTCACATGGACGTAACTGAGCGCCTGCATCCCGTGACCAGCAGGTCAGCGCCTCACATGGACGCAACTGAGGGGCCTGCATCCCGAGACCAGCAGGTCAGGGCCTTACATGGACGCAACTGAGCGCCTGCATCCCGTGACGAGCAGGTTAGCGCCTTACATGGACATACTGAGCGCCTGCATCCCGTGACCAGCAGATCAGCGCCTCACATGGACGCAACCAAGCGCCTGCATCCTGTGACCAGCAGATCAGCGCCTTACATGGACGTAACTGAGCGACTGTAAGCCGTGACCAGCAGGTGGACGTAAGACTCACATGGTCAGCGTGGTCAGGGTCGGCTCCGGAGGTGAGCAGTAGCTTGGCCACCTCGTGATGCCCGGAGCTGCAGGCGAGCTGCAGCGGCGTGTGCCCGTCTTCGCCCTGACGCCATAAGGAACGGACACATAAGAGGACAGGAAGAAAACTGACCTTTGACGTTAAGCAGCTGTAGGTTATGAAAGTGCCCCTTCCTATCCCTGCCAAAATAGAAGGAATGTTGCAGCATGTTAGGATGCAGAACGCACAGACAAATAAATGGTTAAAAGCGTCAAGAAGAGTCAAATAAATTTGTTGCTGGAGGAACCGTTCTCAGGATAGTGCTGTTAAGAGCGGTGGGCAGATGGCCCTGCATGCTGCAACGAGACTAGCTCACAAAGATAAGAAATGTTCACCTTCAGTGAATTTAACCTCATTCCTAGTAGACAGGGTGCCGAAGGCCTTACCTCATGCTCGAGGGCGGCGCCATGCTGCAGCAGGAGACGCACGGTAGGAAGCTGGCCGTAGGAGGCCGCCCAGCAGAGCGCTGTAAGGCCCGCACTGTCCTTGTAGCCGAGGCGCTCTTGCTCACAGCCTGAAGGTAAGTGATAGATACTAGTTTATAGCGACCAGGGTTACTAGCACAAGAGAGTCAATGCCATCAGAGCGCCTAAGGTCAAACACGAGGAAGGAGAGACTTGCGCTGAGAGTAAACACAATGCACGCGACCAGAGTAGTGATGAGGCAATCATAAGTACTCTTCCCTGGCCCCTTCAGTCCTTTTGGCACAAACAACACCCATGAACGTGAACTGCTGGAGTAAATAGATTAGAGCGCCAATGCTTTCCAGTGCAGTAGCGTCAACGTCCTTCAGGCACCAGACTACCCGATGGTGAAATCCTAACAGATAGAAAATATGAATGGTAACTTAACCTCCGAATGGAAACCAAATGGCAAGGTTTGCAGAGCCGATAATACAAACGGGACTACACGAGCACGTGTCTGATTTGATTCAAGATTCATTTCCACCGGAGCCTCAACGTGAGTCATTACAGGCTCACCCCGTAGGGCTAGACGATCATGGATTCCAGTAGGCTCGCACGCCGAGGCGTGCGAGAAAAACAACGTTGTCGAAGTTGGTGCGCACAAGAAAAACGTTTAAACGAAACTGATCTCCGCTTTCAATCATTTAAAACTTCAAGAGTAATATGTATGCACGCCAGTGCGTACAGGTAGTATCGTCGAGACTAGTACCTACAAGGTTTACGGCTACACGGACAAAGTAAGCTCCGACAGTAAAATTCCTTTAATCAGGTAAGATAAAGACTCACACGAAACGAATCCCCGCCTCCAACCCCTCAGAGCCTCAAGGGTGATATGTACGCACGCCAATGCGCACAGATAGTATCGTCAAAATTGGTACAAGGTCCACGGCTTCACGGATCAGATTAACTCCAACCGCAACGCACCTAAAGATCTATAGTTACGCGGTAATGGTCAACAAAAGAAATTACGTATGGTCCGCGCACGCGCGAGCTAGCACGGACTGAAGAAACACGCATCCACAAAATCAGGAGCAGGAGCTCTCGCACAATTACATTAGCATAATTTTAGATGGTAAAATTATGGATCGTGAATAGGAAAGAACGGGCTGGTTCATCAATGGCTGCTCCCATCATTTATCATGCTGAGCGGTCTGCATAGTAGTGGGAGCACTCGAGCGGCTTGCACAGTAGATGCCCCCTCATTTACCATTCTGAGTGGCCTGCATCCTGTACCCATCCCACCATTCTGAACGGTAAGAAAGTAGCCGCCCCCCTCATTTAACATTCTAAGCTGCCTGCACAGTAGCTACCTCTATCCTGCCCTTTCTCCCATAATACCATTCTGAGCGGCATGCATGAGGTCCTGCGCCGTAATCTCTCCCATGGCGGCGCGCGTGTGCCAGTTCATCTGCTCCGGCACCAGAACACTCTCTTCTGTCTGCACATTGCCGCGTTGGAGGTTGGTGAGCACCGTCACTGCCTGCACACGACCAAAGGCGTTTACCGTAACTGAGGTTGCACAAAGGTAACACTCAGCAGATATAAAACTTCCTAGGATGGAGACACATAACATAGCTAACTTAGGAAGCTGTATGCGATGAAACTAGTTTCATTAAATGAACTAGTTTCCTTGTTGTGCATGAAGCTGATAATCAAGTAATCACTAGACATTGTTTGCCAAAGTGAGTCGATTGTATCACCCATTATTGTGTTATTGTAAAAATTACCTTGATCTGTTGACAGCATTCAAGTTCATTTTTAATATGATTTCAGTTTAAATAATTATATTTGCATTTTGCTATGTTTGAAATTCGAAATCCCAAAACACCAACCTTGCCGAGTTATGGATTCTAGCTGGGTGTAGTAGACCATGGTGACATACATTAGCTTGATCTATCTATAATTGCCATAATAAGTTTTAATATACAACTTTAAAAGGATTGGCATTACATAGTCAATAATACCTTTCCAATGATGCATTGCAGGTAATGATGGCATCAAAACTGTAGGAGGAGTTTAGATTTAAAGGAAATGTTTGGAAAATCACTCTACTTACAATCTTGCTTCAAATGTTGATTAAAACGTGCTGCCATTGTACTACCTACTGCACAAGAGCCTTTAAATGATGACTGCATGCCAAGGAAACTTGAAAAAAACGCTGAAGGAACAACAATTACTGAATAAAATAACATCTGACATCAAAATCTGGAAAAATTTAGATTACACGGTAGTAGCTACTCAACCATACCTTTGCAGTGATGTATAATATGTTATGATAGGTAATTGCTGTAGCTATCTAAGAGAGGTTCTAAATGATGTGTTGCATATCAAAGAAACTATAAAACTGCAGGAGGATATTAAAGTTTTGTCCAAACGTTACAACCGATGGACAGAGTCCACACAACATTTTTTAAAGTAGCGCTCAAAACTCTACAAATAATATACGACACCACTCATACTGCTGGCATAAACAGCAGCACTGCGTAAACTACAATGGTTTCCCGCTCGCCTAAGCCCTTAGATATAAATGTCTCCATTAAGAGGAGCGCAGGAGTGGAAAGGGATGCTCCATGCTTCGTGGTGTCCATATTTTGAGTAGTTCTTTCTTGATTGTCGTTTTCCTGCAGTAAACTGCCAGTAACCTTTAGTCACCAAAAGAAGCTTAAAAATTACCATGTCGTCAGAAAAAGAAACATCTTACTACAGGAATGTCTAATAAGCGCTGTTGAAAATGTCAGCGCGGGGACACTTCTTGTTAAGGGACAGATACGAAAGCATGGAAACTCAAACTTTGTTGGAACACCATTTGGCTACGTATATACCAGGGAAGAGGAGGTCGCCTGTTGCAACGCCAGTCAATAACAATCACAAAGCGCATTGCTACTACAGAACATTACAAGGCGAGCAAGGAAATTCACTAAATATTCACAGGAACCCCTTGGTCGAAAATTATCTGAATCTCACAGGAAACCAAACATGCGCAGTAATTATAACAAAGTACAACATTAGAACAGTTACAAACGCTGTAGAAGCAAGCTGAACAGTCGATGTAGCACATGACCATTTAACGCCATCAAGAGTGCCCCGTTGCATCTCTTACTCGGTAGGGGAGGAAAGCAGAAGACGAACACGAGGCGCCAGCAGCAGCGGTGGCGGTGTTGTCCCAGCCGTCATTACTCAGAGATTCCTCTTTGATGACAAGGTCGCCCTGGTCTTCATTTTCAGGGTGGCGGCCTCCTTTTTGTCGCATCATTGCTAAGCTGGGGAGCAACTGACTTACGCTAACATGTCTGCAATATAAGAGGTTATGATGACGATTAACCGTCAGAGGCCAGAATCAGGCAACCGTTGCCTAATGTTTTCGTTTATACGGGACCGTGCAAGAGAAGTCACTAAATGCAGCCAGTCACGCCTTTTGGCGTTCCTCGCACCTCTGGGTGTTTGAAAAACGGAGGTGGAATATTAAGGGATGCATGCATTGCTACGCTTTGAAACTTACCACAAAGGTGTCTAGCGAGGTCATGTCCATATCGTGCCACGCGCTACTTGTCTAATATGCCGCCCAACAAGCTTTTTGGTAGTCGAATTGAAGTTTCTTGTGTAGGAGGGCTGTACCGTTGATTGGAGAGGAGGGTTTGAAGGCTGGTTACGGTCATTATTGCGTGATGCAGGCAGGATTCTCCAAACGAGTTGGGGCGCCAATGTGGGGGAGCATATGGACAGGTTGATAGCAGTCGTGCTAGGGTGATTCGGGTGGGTATTGAGATGAACCAGGTTGAGAGAACCTGCGTTGCTAGCCATTAACACTCCCCTGGGGTCTGTTCTCTAGAATCCGTTCATTTCGCGGTAGGCGTTTGTCTCCATGAAGGAGTACAAGAGATGGCAACTTGTGAACGGTTCGGTCATCAGTGCTTCGTGACGAGTAGATAGTTGCCACTGTTACAGGTCAGGAGGAGTGGATGACGATATTCGCATTGGTGGATCAGGAGTAGGTTCATTGTGCTAGCCTTCGCGACGGAGTGAAAAGTATTGGGGGATTGTGAAGGTGACAGTCTCTCGGAGTTTAATCTCCTGAAGAGCATTCGCTAAGGGTAAGCGGATGAAAATGAGGGATAGGAACTCGTCCTTCTTGTTCCGAAGTCCCTAGCAGCTACATTAAAGTATTTTGCTGTTTAATCCCAACGTGATTAACGTCCAGACCTTGATGGTCTGGCGGAGTGGTCGCTTGTTTAGGGAAACTTTCCTGGTGATCGAGTCTGAGACTGCTTAGGGGAATTATTATTATTATTTGCTTTCATGTTCCACCGGAGTCCCAACGCGAAGTTAACGCAGACTCCCCCGTAGGGCGGTCGAAGAGTTGTGAATTGGGTGACGCGTAGATTAAGAGTTTAAGAGCAGTTTAAACGCAGTCACAGCAGGTTTAAAC
>SDVV010020854.1:0-13242 GCA_016164225.1 Gammarus roeselii | reverse complement strand
TATATATTGTTGTCGTGCAGTTGTTTTGACTGCCTCAGTAACAGACTGAAAGTTTGTATCTGGTTTAAGCTGTGATTTCCTAAGTGAGTTGACGACTATCTCAAACGGGAGGAAGTGCTTAGTGAATTTGGAACGGTTCAATGGGAGAGAGAACTCAAGGCCAAAGACGAGTAGAAATCTCTCTCTACTAGACAAAATATGGTTAGAGAGGTTGACGATGACTGAATCAGGGTCGCAATGTATCTCTTAGTGGACCAGGTGATCATGGGCTTGTTGCAAACTTAATCAAAGGTTGAGATTGTTGTGCAAAGGTTGTTAAAGGAGGCGATGTTCATATTTTTAGTTCTATCAATTTTCTTACTTTTGTTTTTTATTTCTTAAAGGTTGGTGGAACGCAGTGAATCCTGGTATAATTTGAAACAAAGAAATATGGGAAACACTTGGTATGTTTTGCAGCATGAAAAAAAGTGGAGGTCTTCCATTGCTTTATGGTATTTTTTATTGGTTCTCTCGTAGATCCTGAAAAGTTGTAGGCACGGGCGGCCATATCTCGTTGTGATATGTGCGATGCTTTTATTGCTGGGGAACCTTATTTTTAAAAGATAAAGATATACAAGTGCTTCGATAAGCATATATGAAAAGGTTCAGGTAATTGGAGAGAAACAAGTAGGGAGCTAAAATTAATATAAGAATACTAAAACCTATAAGAGTTAAAAGCAAAAATAGCACAACGTTTCGGGAAAATAGGGTCCCCTCATCAATTGATATAATTTGACGGTTTGATCAAAAATTTTAATGAGCAGATTAGCCGGAAATTTTGAGATAAATCGCGTGTGAAGTAGGAAACCCAACTGCCACGTTGGACTAGTCCCCGGATCTTGCCGCGAGTGATCAGAGAAATTGCAGGATTATTTCCAACGTGCAGCTAAGGGTCCAGTTGTCTGCATGGAGGTGGAGAGCTGAGTGGGGTAGCAAGTGCGCTTTGTTCTATATGGGCAGAGCCGTGACTTGGTATGGTCCGCGCTGATTGGATGTCTGGAAATGGTATAAGTTTAATTGAAGACTGCATAATATTTTCCCTCTTTCTAAATTTCTGATACCCATTCTTCAACCCCTTGCGGTTAATAACTCCACCTTGCCAAATTCGTACGAGTTCTATAACGAAATAAGTAAGTTCCAATCTAATAGTTCCACTTTCATCTCGAGTTTTGGTATCACCTCACTATTCACCAACATTCCTGTTGACGAAACTATCAACAACATATGCCAAATTATATTTAACACACAAGAACCCTACCATAACCTGTCTAAGGCAGAATTCGGGGAATTCTTGAACCTTGCATGCAATGAGTCCTTCTTCGTATTCGGTGATGCATCGTTCCAACCATGCGACGGTGTGCAGATGGGTTCTCCACTGGGTCCTACATTAGCTAATGCTGGTAGTTTATGTCACCTAAACGGGCAATCTAGAGTCATTCGGGTGGGAGTCAGCGGCGCGAAACGTGGATGCGAAGGAATAAGATAGGGCATAATTAGCGGTGGGGCAGGGGTTAGCCGGAGTCAAACGGCAGGACCGGAACTGGTTTGGCGCGTGAGTCAGCTAATGGGCGTGCCCGTACGGGGATCGGCGGACTGGATACCAGGCTTGCGGTCTAGATTGGCAGTTTTTATAATATGAGCATTTAATTATGATTGCATTTAGATGTTTATTGTATTTATATATGTTTTTTCTTCTTTAGATGATTGTATTGGGGTATAATTGGTCACTAACTGTTGCTCGTTATATATATTTATTCGGTTCTGGTAGGGATAGTGTTATAACAAGTTTCTGGATGGGTGGGGTGTAGGAATCCCCTAGGCAAAAAGTTGGATGCGCTTTGGCAAATTAGGTGAGATTGCTAATACCTGTTCTTCGCTATGCTTGAGTGTATGTATCGTTATATATTCATGTCTGAATTATATTTCTATACATTTTTCTGTACATATATGTTTGTTTTCTTATCTAGTTGGGGTATAATTGACTCATTCGGAAGTTGTTTAGTGGGGCTCTTGCCGGTTGGATGCGTGGTACCAGCCTGATTTAGAATTAAGGCAATATTCTGGGTATTTTTCCAGCCGTTTATTTCATATGTATATAATATCTATAGGTAGTTGACGAGTTGATGTTTGCATTTTATATTGATGCAGCAGCTTTGTTACGAGATTTTATCTACCCCATAACGCATTATCCAGGTTTGGACCAAATATATCGATGTTCCATTGACGCGGTATTCCAATGTCGAGAGTACCTGAACGATAAGAATTTATTGTAAGTTAATATATTGTGTTATGTACACTAAGTAATGATCGGTTGATTTATGTTAAATTTGTAGTGTTTTTCGGAATTTTAAGTAGTTATCTCATACAGTTGTAGGAATTTCGGATATTTTAGGTTTGCATCTTCCATGTAGCACAATTATTTATCGGTCATATTTGGTTGGTCATTGCATAATTTTGGTATTTCATATGTATATATAACATTCTGTTACGATTAAACCGTGGTTACTTTAGTTATTTTTTTTTTAATTTAACCTTGTTTTGGACTGAGGTGGAGAGCAATTTCATCAGATTTTGTATATACTGTAGCGTGTTCATGTAGGAGTATTCCACCCAATTTACTACAGGTTTCAGCGCATGTTGCTCGCATGTCCTGGTTTCTAATTCACGTCAGTGGTTTGGTTGATTACATGCTTTTTTCTCGTTCGTCACAGTTTTTATTGTATGTTATGGGTATGGTACAGAATTGATCTTCTTGTTTTGTTAAAACTCAAGAGTTTTAGTAAGTGTCTTTCAGTTTTGTATTTTCTCTGTACAGTTTACATCTTCGATGCATGGTATTGGGTATTTTATACATATCAGAATATTAGGATATATTACGTTTGTACCTGCAATGTAGAACATTATTTCAGGTATAAATTAGATACGTGTAGTATATTTTTTGCGTTTCATACTTCTTCTTACATCCTGGTACAAGGTTTGACGTGGTTATTATAGATATGGAAGAGTTCATTTGTTACAAACTCGGTCTTGTTGTTACTTTATTGTAAGTTTATTGTAGGACAGTTCTTCAATATTTAAGAGGAGTTAGAGAGTCCCCTAGGCAAAAGCTCGTTGCGTTTACGTTTTTTTTTTTTTTACTCTGCTGAATACCATTGTGTATTACATTTTTTATGTGAATTATAGCAGAGTAGAGCATCTTATTTGGACATTTTTTATATTTGATGTTGGTGATGTTGCATGACTTTTCCACGATATTCATAGGAATGTATGTTTAAGAGGTGTAAGTTCGTACTGCATCTATGTGGAATTTCGTCATTGAACCCTAGAAAGTGTTTAGTGTAACGTTTTAGAAGACGATTTATTGGATGGTGGGGTCCTGGAGTAGAGGTGGTTTACACTCTTTGGTTGTCATTTGGAGTTCGTCCAAACTCGACGTGACTTTGGAAATTCTTGTGGGTGTCGATCTTAACTTCCGTGTGTCTGTTAGAGAGGTTATCTGACAAGCTGCTAATCGTTATAGTGATTTACTTAGGACGTCAATGAACAGATCCCTAGATTTTCACTGCCACACTTTTTGAGACTCATGTCAGCCCCGTTCTTGACCACTGTACCTGTGTATAGATTCTTGGTTATGTCCAGGATGTGACTTTGTTCGACGTTGTTCAGAGACGACGGACTAAACAAATGCGTGGTACGTCTGAGGTACTATACCGTGACTGGGTGTTACCTCTGCATTGGTTATATATCAGTGGTAGATTGCTCAAAAGTGACCTAGTAAAGCATTGTAGAGTTCGTTGTTATGACACAGTGGGCTTGGATTTTATCCTACTAGAGGCATAGCATAAGTTAGGTTTGGGAGTTTGTTATAGATTTGAACAAGTATCGTAGTAAAAATAACATTATTCGCAGTAACTCAGTGGTAAATGTCAGATAATTTTCGGTATGGCTGTTAAGTTATTAGTATACGATCCTAATCATGAAGCAGATCACGTGGGATATTGGAGTAGGATTTATCATCTGGTTTTGGTACGATACACTGTATATAATAGTTAATCAATGTTGCTTATGGTAGAGTAAAGAATATCTTTTAGCTATTTTATAGTTGTTGTTGTATGTTTTGATTGGTTATCAGAGGAATATATCTGTATTTGATATAAATTTGCCAATTTTTCATGGAATGTTGAGTATGAAATACGCTTAATTGGATGTAATGATCCAAAATGTTATTATGTTTCACCTCTCGACATTGTATTTGGATCCGTTTCCATGTCGTCTTGAACAGCTAATCTACCAGATTTGTGCAGAGTTAGTGTTAAAATCTCTTCAATAATTTAATGTTTATCTCAATTACGTTTTTAGCTCGTATGTCTTCACTAGATGTTTATTCCCGCAAGTCATACTTATATAAATGTTTGTGATACGTTGGCAGTTATACACTTAGAAGTTATTGATTAATTCAGGCTTTGTTATGAGATTGCGTTCCAATTCAGAATATATGTCTTATTTGAGCGTTCACAATATCCACTACAGCATTTTTCACTAAAGGTTTGTGATGAAGGCCTTAAACCTAACTTCATCCTAACCTAATCTAACCAAGGATTATTTGTTTCCCCCGTTTTCATACTTATGTTAGGTATTGCTTCATTGATTTAAGCTTTATTCTTATCAAATCTATCCACTTGACTCTGTAGTTCAACCACAAGTTCAGTACTATAGACAAGTTTCAAGTAATGTTAGGTGATCGCTCGTTAGTAGACTGTAGAGTTTGAAACGTTTATGTAAGCTTCTCGCATATATCACTGATTGTTATGGGTGTTAAAGAGTTAGCAAGTTTGATGTATGGTTTTACTGTTGGAATAAGATTTTTTTTTGTAGTGTTGGATGTGTTGCTCCTTCCATTTTCGTCTATTATAACGAATATTGAATAAATCCACTCTAACATATTTACTACAGATCTGTGATGTAAGGTCCGCAGTCAACAAGATCTAGGATATAAACCATGTCTAGGGTACACAATTGGTGGAGTATATAGCAATGTACGACAACATAGATCAATATCAATAAAGGCAAGAAGGGTTACCGTACACTGCCAAACACATTTATACCTAGATAACCTAACCTATCATTCATCCTAACCAATAGTTATGTATTTTTATTCAAGTTTGATGCTTATGAATGATATTGATATGTATGAAACTCTACTTGGGCTGTATATTTAACAAATCAAAAGCAGTTTAAATACATTTCTCCAATTTGATCCAGCAAATATCGGTTTGCAGATGTTGAGATTCCAGAATTTTTATCGATATGCACTTCAATTTGTTACACTTTTTAGACGTGGAACAGTTTCACGCGATATTAGGTTCAAAGATCTAGTCATCCTATCCAACTATTCAATAATTATATATTTTCATTCAAGTTTGATGATTATGTATGATATTTAGTCATTATTTTGTGTGATATACATATCAAATCCCCTACACACGGCTCTATTTTACGTAGCTTTTTTAATCTCACACACCAGGTATACACATATACTTTTACATGCATATACAGGGGCATTAGTGTCACAGTGGCGCCACATGTGTCGACACAATGCATATATACAGGGTCGTTAGCCTCACTGTGTCGGCACATGAGTCGACACAATGCATATATGCAGGGTCGTTAGTCTCACTGTGTCGGCACATGTGTCGATACCATGTAGGCATTTACACACATTTTGTGCAAAAAGGGTTACCATACACTGCCAGATGCATTACTACCTAGGCAACTTAACCTAACCTAACCTTTTCTATCCAAGAATTATGTGTCATCGTTCGAGATTTTTTCCTGCATTTATATGATACTTTTTCATCGATTTATGGTATATTTATATCCATTCTCTACAGTTAGCTCTACATCTTGATCTATCATTTGCATTTTTGATACACACTTCCATTTTTGATTTAGCAATTTTCATCCATTTTCCTATGCAAATTACATCGTTTGTTTTGATTGTTATACCTTTTTTCCTATGATTCTTGATTTTACATGTTATTCACACCTATTAAAACCTAACCTAACCCAACTTTTCGTATGGTATTCAATCATTGTTATATACATATGAAGCCCTCCAAACGACTCTAAATATCACTTTAACATATATGTTTGTTATTTCGTTGTCACTCTCAACCCATATTTGTTAGCAGAGAAGACCAATTTTTAAACTTACATGGTTTAAATGTTACAGGTATTTCATACTAATTTATTTATTTGACACAATTCTACATCACTTTAACATGTTATTCACACCCATCATAACCTAACCTAACCTTATGTACGGTATTCAGTCATTGATATATACATATAAACCCCTCCAGAGGACTCTAACTATCACTTTAACATACATGTTATTTATTTCGGTGCCCTGTCACCATCACATGCCTGGCCTAGCTAGCTAGCTCGCACAGGCATGTGATGGTGGCAGGGCACCGCAGTGCATGTTGTCTTACTCTGCACTCGGTCAGACGTATGATACAGTACGGTGCAGATTGAGCGTTGACTGTGCGAAATGAATGTTCAGAACAGTACATGTTCCAACAATAATTAAATCAGAAAAATGAATTAATATTACTATAAACATTTGTTGAGGTCTTGTAAGAACATCAATATATTATAACTTAGCTCGCTTGTTAATTTAGCTTTTATATGAATGCTCTGGGTTTAATAGCTGAGCTATGAGTTGAGTGCAGTACAGCTGAGCGAGAGAGTTAGAGTGAAAGAAGTATAGCCTACTATAAGTGAAAGTTGTAGCAACTGTACACAGTATATAACACGTGATTATTCGGAGTAAAAGTATGATGTTATTTTGATAAGGTTAGTAAGGCTTGACTGAAGGAAAGATACTAGATACCTGGCAAAAATAGCCTGGCACGGCATAATGGGAAAGGACTGAAGGGATGTGACGGTTGGTGTTGTCTGCGCATTTAGACGATTGATTCTGGATAATAAACAACGAGCCGGCATCGAGAGGTCTGGGCGAACGTGACGTCAGAGATGAACGTTGTAGAAGGTTATAGTTTTCGGCTAATTGGCGATTACAGTGTGACAAGGACGAGATCTCATTCGGAGGATCCCGAACGGATATTGTGAAATAAACGCTGGGTCTAACTTTATGACTGCCGCCAGCACATGTGCTATGCATCGTAACACAAGAGTAGCGTGAGTGAGAACTCGGAATGCATAGCATGAGGTTGCTCGATGAGCACACACGGACATAATGAGCATACTTAGACATGAAGAATAATCAGAATGGCTCATGAAATGTTTGATTTACACGTGACTGCAAGAACTGAATAAAATGTAGTTATTACAGTAGTGAGGCGATAGTAAGACATTTGTAGTAGATAAAACATAGTACAGTATAGTAGGGCAGCTATAGTAAGGCGCTTGTGGTGAGGAACAGCGTCGCCACAAGTTCCCCTAATCTTTGTTACATACGACGGTAATGCGTCGACATCAGTTACCCAAAGCCAAATTAATTTTTCCTGCATCCATATATGAATGATATCTCCCACTCTTTTGATTCATGTTTTACCCATTCTGATATATCTGATATTTTCAACCTTAGTCAATATATGCTTGATCCGACTCATATCATCTTCGGAGATTTCTTCTTCCAACACTTGTCAATAAATTTTGAGATATGAATATTCATTTTTGTTTATTCTAAGACGAAACGTGTGTTTCCGCTTGATCTCAACGTAACACTGACTACATTCTCGGTATGCAGTTAGCTATTATAAGTTGAATAAATGTTGTTTTGCGCAAAACATTAGGCTTAACATTGCTCGCCTAGGTCATGGACTGTGTATGTATGTATGTGTATAGGGCTGTGTACGTATGTGAATGTGTATATTCTAGCGTATGTACGTGTTACATGAGTTAAGGATGTATAATAAAAAAATTAAAATTCAAAATTTCAATACATTTTCAAAATTTCGAGGGATTACACCCTACTCAAGAACCCAAGTTATCAATTTAATAGACCGACTTGGCTCTGTCATTCTTCGAAAATTTGAAAATTGATTGAAAATTTGAAATTATTTTTTTTGTTTTACATTTTTAACTCATATAACACGTACATACGCTTGAACATACACATTCACATACGTACACAACCCTATACACATACATGCATACACAGTTGATGACCTAGGCGAGCAATTTTTGGCCTAATGTTTTGCGAAAAACAACATGTAATCAACTTATGATAGCTAACTGCATACCGAGAATGGAGTCAGTGTTACGTTGAAATCAAGCGGAGACACACGTTTTGTCTTAGAATAAACAAAAAGGAATATTCATACCTCAAAATTTATAACAAGTGTTGGAAGAAGAAATCTCCGAAGATGATATGAGTCGGATTGAACAAATATTGACTTGTGTTGAAAATATCAGTTATCTCAGAATGGGTAAAACAAGAATCAAAAGAGTGGGAGATATCATTCATATATGGATGCAGGAAAAATTAAGTCTGTTTTGGGTAACTGATGTCGACGCGTTACAGTCGTATGTAACAAAGATTAGGGGAACTAAGAAAGCAAATCTCGAAATTGATATGATCCAAGTTGAAAAATCATCTTCATGACTGTAATAATGCTGAGGTAGTGAAAAACAAAATTGTACTTAGTAGTAAAAGAAAATCTGGATCGTATGCAAAATTTCTCAACGTTGAAGATCAGAATGACTTTGAATTGGAGAAATTTCGTGTAGTTAAGGTTCAAAAAAGAAGAAGTAATACATTAGTTGACACACGGGAATGGAACAGCCTTTGGTATTCGCATCAAAGCCGTGATGCAGTATATGAAATAATTTGAGAAGAAACTGAAATATAGTGATGATGGGTATGGTTGGATGAACAAACCATGCTGTTTCATATAAAAAAACGAGGTAGATGCATTGATGATGCTAGTAAGGTCTGTAAATAATGGCAATAAATACTAATAATACTATGCAAATCCTCGATGAAATCATTATAATATCCTAAACTCAAAGGTTAAGCAAAGAATTGCAAACATCTTGTCAGTCGGAGGTAACGTCGAATTGTCGAAAACTGTAGAAGAGTATGTTTTAAGGCGTGAAATGATGCCATAAACCTATCTCGAGGTAAATGATCTAGATGTTTTACAGATTAATAGGATGTAAATCAGAGTCCGATCAGATCATGAAACAAAGTCATCGTCATGAATATGAAAATTATATGAAAGAAAATGAAAATCAGAGATGCAAGTCGTCAATGGTTGTAGAGCCAAGTGGAGATATTAAAGTAAACCATAGTGTGAGACCATGTGTCCGTTTGTATGAAACTGGGTACAAATTTGAAATATTTGTAGCATTCAATCCATCCAAGTTTGAAAATATGGCCTCTCTGCTAACTAATATGGGTAGAGAATAACAACGAAATAAATAACATGTATGTTGAAGTGATATTTAGAGTCCTCTGGAGGGGTTTATATGTATATATCAATGACTGAATACCATACGTAAAGTTAGGTTAAGTTTTGATGGGTATGAATAACACGTAAAAACAATAATCATAGGAAGAAAGGTATAGCAATCAAAACAAACGATGTAGCTTACACATGAAAATGGATTAAAATTGCTAAATCAAAATTGGAAGTGTATATCAAAACTGCAAATGATAAATCAAAATGTAGAGCCAAGTGTAGAGGATGGATATGAATATAACATAAATCGATGAAAAGGTATCATATGTGTGTTGCAGGAAAAAATCTCGAACGATGACACATAATTCTTGGATAGAAAAGGTAAGGTTAGGTAAGGTTGTCAAGGGATTAATGCATCTGGCAGTGTATGGTAACCCTTTTTGCACGAAATGTGTGTAAAAGCTTACATGATGTCGATACATGTGCCGACACAGTGAAGCTAACGACCCTGTATATATATATATGCATTGTGTCGACACATGTGCCAACACAGTGAGGCTAACTACCCTGTATATATGCATTGTATCGACACATGTGGTGCCACTGTGATGCTAACGCCCCTGTATATGCATGTAAAAGTATATGTGTATACCTGGTGTGTGACATTAAAAAAAAGCTACGTAGAATAGAGCCGTGTGGAAGGAATTTGATACGTACATCGCACCAAATAATGACTAAATATCATACATAATCATCAAACTTGAATGAAAATTTATAATTATAGGTAAAGTTGGATAGGATGACTAGATCTTAGAACCTGATATCGCGTGAAACTGTTCCACATTAATAAGTGAAACAAATTGAAGTGCATTAGTTCTCTTGGATCCTACCTGCTGAGTCCATGCAAACATGTAACGGCGGTATCGATGAAAATTCTGGAATCTAAATATCTGCAAACGGATATTTGCTAGATCAAATTGGACAAATGTATTCAAACTGCTTTTGATATTGTAAATATACAGCTCAAGTGGAGAGTTTCATACATATCAATATCATACATAAGCATCAAACTTGAATAAAGATACATAACTATTGGTTAGGATGACTGTTAGGTTAGGTTACCTAGGTATTAATGTATTTGGCAGTGTATGGTAACTCATTTTGCATTTATTGATAATTGATCTATGTTGTCGTACATTGATATATATATATTTCGCTAATTATGTACCCTAGTCATGGTTTATATCCTAGATCTTGTCGACTGCGGACCATACATCACAGATCTGTAGTAAATATGTTAGAGTGGATTTATTCAATATTCGTTATAATAAACAAAAATGGCAGGAGCAACACATCCATCACTACAAAAAAATCTTATTCTAGCAGTAAACCATACATCAAACTTGCTAACTCTTTAACACCCATAACAAACACTGACATATGCGGGAAGCTTACATAAACGTTTCGAACTCTACAGTCTACTAACGAGCGATCACCTCACATTACTTGAAACCAGTCGATATTACTGGACTTGTAACAAGCAATGTGAAAAAAAATATATATGTAGGCACACAACCTACTAAAGATTGGAAGAACTACAGAGTCAAGTGGATAGATTTGATAAGAACAAAGCTTAAATCAATGAATAAATACCTAACATACGTATGAAAACAGGGGAAAAAATTATACCTGCTAAGATTAGGTTAGGATGAGTTAGGTATACGGCCATCATCACAAAACTTTAGTGAAAAATGCTATCGTGGATATTGTGAACGCTCAAATAAGACAGATATTCTGAATTGGAACGCAATCTCATAACAAAGCCTGAATTAATCAATAACTTCTAAGTGCACAACTGCCAACGTATCACAAACATTTATATGAGTAAGACTTACGGGAATAAACATCTAGTAAAGCCATACGAGCTAAAAACGTAATTGAGATGTACATTAAATTATTGAAGAAATTTTAACACTAACTCTACACAAATCCGGTAGCATAGATCTTTAGGATGACATGGAAATGGACCCAAATCCAATATTGAGAGGTAAAACATAACAATATTTTGGATCATTACATTCAATTAAGCGTATTTCATACCCAACCTTCCATGAAAATTTGACAAATTTATATCAAATACAGATATATTTCTCTGATAACCAATCAAAACATACAACAACAACTATAAAATAGTTCAAAGATATTCTCTACTCTACCCTATGCAACATTGATTAACTATTATATACCGTGTATCCTACCACAACCAGATGATAAATCCTACTTCAATATCCCACGTGATCTGGTTCATGAGTAAGATCGTATACTAATAACATAACAGCCATACCGAAAAATATCTGACATATAACACAGAGTTATTGAGAATAATGTTACTTATACTACGATACCTGTTCAAATCTATAACAAATTCCTAACCTAACTTATGCTATGCTTCTAGTTGGATAAAATTCAAGCTCACTGTGGCATAACAACGAACTCTTCAATGCTTTACTAGGTAACTTCTCAGCAATCTACCCCTGATATATAGCAAATTTAGAGGTAACACCCAGTCCCGGTAGAGAACCTCGGACGTACCATGCATCTGTTAAGTCCGTCATCTTTGAACAACATCGAGCAAAACCACATTCTGGACATAACTAAGAATCTATACACAGGTACAGTGGTCAAGAATGGGTCAGACAAGAGTCTCAGAGAGTGTGGCAATGAAAATCTGGGGATCTGTTCACTGACGTCCTAAGTAAATCACTATAACGATTAGCAGCTTGTCAGATAACCTCTCTAACAGACACACGGAAGTTAAGATCAACATCCAAAAGAACTTACAAAATCACGTTGAACTTGGACGAACTCCAAATGACAACCAAAGAGTGTAAACCACCTCTACACCAGGACCCCACTATCCAGTAAATCGTCTTCTTAAACGTTACACTAAACACTTGCTAGGGTTCAATGACGAAATTCCACATAGACACAGTACGGACTTACACTTCTTAAACCTACATTCCTATGATTATCGTGGAAAAATCATACATCAACAACAACAACTATAAAAAATATCCAAATAAGATGCTCTACTCTGCTATAATTCACAATAAAAATATAATACACAATGGTATCCAACACAGTAAATCAGAAATAAACGTAAACGCAACAAGCTTGTGCCTAAAGCTCTCTAACTCCTTCTAAATATTGAAGAACGGTCCTACAATAAACATACAATAAAGTAACAACAAGACCGAGTTTGTAACAAATGGACTCTTCTACATCTATAATAGCCACGTCAAACCTTGTACCAGGGTGTAAGAAGATGTATGAAACACGAAAAATATACAACATGTAACTAATTTATACCTGAAATAATGTTCTACATTGCAGGTACAAACGTAATATATCCTAATAGTCCGGTATTGTATAAAATACCCAATACCTTGCATCGAAAATGTAAACTGTACAGAGAATATACAAAACTGGGTATGGTAGATCAATTCTCTACCATACCCAAAACATACATTAAAAACCGTGACAAACGAGAAAAAAAAAAACATTTAACCAACCAAACCACTGACGTAAATAAAATACCAGGACATGCGAGCAACATACGCTGAAACCTATAGTAAATGGTGTGGAATACTTCTACACGAACACCCTACAGTCTTTACAAAATCTGGTGAAATAACTCTCCACCTTAATCCAAAACAGGGTAAATTAACATTTCTTTAACTAAAGTAACCACGGCTTGATCGTAACAGAATGT